>JANCRA010000081.1:1800000-2085000 GCA_024362935.1 Setophaga petechia
CTGCTTGAATAAGAAACAGATAATATCTATGAATTTTAAATTGCCTTGGAAAAAATAAACAAGAGGGTACAATATCTCCTTCTGTGTGTTCATTTACAATAGAACACCTTCCTTAAAGTAGTACGGCTCTTCTTGATCTTTAAAAATCCTATTAATTTTTTTGAATATTTAGTGAAGCCTAAAGGAACACTTCAGAGGGATTTGTTCTCATTAAAATTTTTTATGCCAATGATCATTCTCATTTCTTTTCCTATTACAATATTCTCTTTAACCTCTTAACAAGGATGAAAAGGTCCAGAGCAGGATTTAGCAATAGATTAGGCATAAAAAAAGCACAGATTAACTCCTTTAGCATGTATCTTTATATATGGTCTGAGTTCAAATTATGAAAAAAATAATTTATACTGAAAAATTACCCTTAAAATACTCTTTTAAAAATCTAAATTTTTATTTTACTGGTTCATAGAATGAATGAGTAATCCAGATTTTTCTCTAATGTCTGTTCAGAATATTGCTTCCAATAGTGTCATGCTGAAAATGTAGTTAGGGTCATCTATACATGAATGGTCCTCATTTCTGTTACCTGCACAAGACAACTTCATTATTATATAAAAAAGAAAAATAAAATTTTAAGATTTCCTAATTCACTACTAAAATTAGAAAATACTTATTACACTCTTCAACTAAGTCATTGGATATCAGTTGATTATGTATCAGCAAACTGTTGGTGCCAGGGAACTTCTTACCAAATGTCAAGCTCCACATCGCAATAATTGATATTTTAGATTTGCTTAATTAAATAATTCTATTTTCAGAAACTAACATAATTGTCATAATTATTTGTGGAAAAAAATCAGAAAAGGGAAAATGCCCCCGCAACTCCAGAAACACGATCATTTCTGATACCCAAAGAAAGATTTCCATCTGAAAGAAAACATTACCCACAGGCAGTAAATCAAGTTAATTATAGGCATTACTGACTGCAGTGACTCGCTGTAAAACACAAGAACAGGTCTTTGTGTGTCACATGCCTTTTTTTTAATTCTTTGACGTAAGAAAAGAGACAAATCACTATATCAAAATAGAATAAGATTTAAATAATAGTAGATCTGATATACTGATAGGTTGTTATATGTCCTATGTCTAAAGTATAACATCTTAAAAACTCAATTCCACAGGTCCTTCAATCATACAAGATATAAAATTAAAATCTTCCAGCAGCATGCACATTTTATGATACAACTATTACAGAATATAATTTCACCCAGTCTAAGAAAATTAGTAGGTTCTCATTCCTGTTTTTGCTTAGTACATTAACCCAGACACTCGCCAGGTAAGTTCATGCAAGGATGGCTATCTGGCCCTTGACAGTCTCATAGCTGGATGATAAAATTCAGTGGCTCAAAAAGGTGGATCTAAGTATTGTTTCTGAGCTCTTAGGATATTTCATCTGACTCTCCCCTTACCAGCTCAGAAGGACAGAGGGCCCCCAGCCATGTGATGTTTTCCAATTTTCATCTTAGACACCTGAGGACTTCTTACAATCCAGCCAAACATCATACTTAGTTTACCAAGGCCATTGAGTCTTTTTCAAGGGCCAGCACCCACTATATATTTTTCCTGGCAGCTTCATCTTGTGCAAGACACCTTCTTTCTAAACTTGATGCAATTGCCTAAACATGACCAGTTGTGCTGGTTTTGGCTAGGCTACACTAAATTTTTGCTTTCCTGGAAATGGCTGAACCTCTGAATGCTGATAGGAAGTAATGAATCAATTCCTTATTTATCTTTGTTTGTCCATATAGCTTTTGCTTAACCTATTAAATTTTCTTCATCTCAACTCACAAATTTTCTCACTTTTTACCCTTCCAATTCTATCCCCCACTGTTGTCATCTTATTGCAGGGGTTTCATACTGTTGTCCCATTATCACAAAAGTTTCATACCTTCTTGGTGTTTTCCCATGGGCAGCTTCTCAGCACACTGCCTCTTTCTTCTTCACAAACTAACCAACTGACTCCAAATCCCTTCCCAACTGCCCAAGCCACTCTTTTATAGCACTCTTCTTCTCATTGGTTACAGCTGTGGCCTGTTAAAGTCAGGCCTGGTCCTAGTCTTTGATAATTGGCCCAGCTGCAGCTCCTTAGGGGTAAGATTACTTTCTACACTATCATTATTTTCCTATATTCTAATCCTCCACACCCTGCCACACTGAAAGAAAGGAGTAAATGTCTGAGTAAGGCTTAGTTTACAGCTGGGGTTAAACACCACCACCACCACTGCATCTGAAATGCAACGGGGTACTTGAGAAATTTGCATGAAGCTGGAAATTATTCTCAAAACCTGTAGAAGATCATATGGAGCAGTAAGAGCAGTAAATTTGGGGTATCCCCCACAGACACTGAAGATTTCATTTTATACAGGCTTAATAAACCTTAATTGTATGGCATTTATTCCATGGTAATAATGTAGTCTGGGCTTTGATTCAGTTGCCTAAACACTGGATTCCAGTGTAATTTGCAATACATTCAGATAGTCCACATATTTTAAGCTGCTTCTCTAGAAAGGCAGAGTTATCTCATAAATCAAATATAACATGTTAGTCTCAGAGATGTCTCAGATACCCTAGGCCATTTCAAGTAACACTAGAAAGGTGGGGTGGGGCGGGGGGGATAGGAGTAAATGAAGTGATCCATTAGGGACTAGGGCTTTGTATTCCTTGAGAGAATAGCTACATTAAAGTTAGGTACTTAGATCCCAATTCTTATGCATTTATTTCATCTTGGAGTTACAGTTTTTTATCATATTAAGTAATAATAATAATAATCAGGTTTATACTTGCTGTACACAACCCCACTCCAGCTAAAACATTATATGTTTTCTGTCTGTAACTCTTACCTATTCATATGGATATCAAAATTAATACAAAGTATTTATTTTAGGGATTAGAAACTGCTACTGAGAAACCCTTTAAATAAGTAAAATAAAATTAATAAATGAGAATAAAATAATTTATCATGTCAAGTATTTGTTAAAGTATAGGAATAACTTTGAAATATGTTTTTTTTTAAATGTGATTTTCTAAGTCCAGTAATCTTATTGAGATACAGATTTTAATTTTAAAAAATTATTATTGATCATCTTGCACAAACTTTAAAATAGTCTATGATTTACAGCTAGTAGATTTTACATCACAGGCACATTTCTTTGCATTGTAACCACAAGGTCGATATCAAAAATATGATATGTCTTTGAAACAGAATGAAGCAAAGTGTGAAAAGTACTCTCCCAATGATAAGGCAAAAGATGTGGACTCTGTTAGTAAGAGGTACCTTTTCCCTTTATCGAAATTCATGGCTGTGGACCAAGAACCTAGATATGGCACAGAAGTACATAGATGTTATGTATTTAAAAAGCACCCCCTGATTTCTGCATTTTAGTTGTAAAGGCATGGCACAGAGATGTCTTTTAATGATGTGTTTCAGCATATTTTGAATACATACTAGGCTGGGGGATGTAAAATTTGACTTGTATGCTATGTGCATTGAAAGAATCTGTTCACATTAGGGAAACGCATCTTGTAAGTTACATCACTGATCTTCAATGCATATTCAATGTATATCAAAAACATCCCATGAGGTTTGTTCAAATAGTAATTTTTAAAAAGCATTTTGGAATATGCCTCACAGAAGCTGTTGTATTTAGGTGTGGATTTTAATATTATAAACAATTTCACAGAAAAAAGTAATTAAATTACTTTTTTGATGTTCCTGAAATATTACCACTCACACAGATACTGTTTTATTTAAACAGTGAGAAAAACATTATCTCAGTTTTAGATTAAATATTGACTTTTGAAATTTCTAATGAACCTTTTTTTTAATGCACTCCCTGCATCACTTTGAATTTGATACTTGAAATTTGTAAGATTCACACTTTTGGAGGGAAGTAATATTTTGGTTAAGCCTGCTTTTGCGTGGAGTGATAGTAAAGCACTGAGATCTCAACAGTGATGGTTTCAGGTAAGATATCAAAGTAGTCACTTAAGAAATGTAACTCATCTGATCTATGTACTTTACAGGCTCAAGAGATTTTCCCCTATAACCCAAAACCCCTATTACTCCATGACTAGAGTAAATTATAGCTGATGGTGTAGCCTGCCAAGACTACCTCCTAATCCTTTCTTTTTGAATCTGGTTTACTGAGTATCCAACTATAAAGATGTCAAAGGAAGAAAGTGTCACGGAACTTTGGTTTTTGCTCCAAAGACTCTAGAATGACTTTGCACTATGATCTGGAAAAGAGATCTTTTACGGCTATTGGGTGTTCAATTCCTAGCCTTTCATCTCTTAAGTAGACTACTTTTTCTCTGATGGTGCAAAAGTTCCTTAAAAAGTTTATAAAGAGAGAGGAAGTTGTCAAGATTACATTCTGCCATTGAAGGATAGTAGATTTCTCCTTCTCTTTAAGGGAAAACTCAGAGGAAATTTGAAAACATAAATTTACATACCAAGATCAAAACCTCACAGAATCATGGACCAAGTGAGGATGGAAGGCACCTCTTGAGGTTGCCGAGTTGTGCTGGTTTTTGCTGGAGTAAAACTAATTGCCTTCCCAGTGTCTTGGACATGGCTGCGTTTTGGATTTGTGCTGAACACAGGGTTGATAATATAGAGATGCTTTTTATTATTGCTGAGCAGAGCTTACACAGAGACAAGATATTTTCTGCATTTCATACTGCCATGCTGGCAAGAAAACTAGTAGTGCACAGGAGGCTGGGAGGAAACACAGCCAGAACAAGTGACCCAAACTGGCCAATGGGATATTCCAGAGCATATGGCATCATGCTCAATATATAAAGCTGGGAAAAAGAAGGAAGAAGAGGGAGTCTTCCAAAGTCACCATTATGTGTGATGGGGCCCTGCTCTCCTGCCCAATGGGAAACACTGAATTCTTTTTTTTACTTTGCTTGTGCACATGGCTTTTGTTTTTCCTGTTACCTGTCTTTATTTCAACCCATTAGTTTTCTACCTTTTATCCTACTAATTCTCTCCCTGATCCTGCTGGTAAGGGAATGAATGAGCAGCTGGGTGGCACTTTGATGCTAGCTGGGGCGAATCCACAACACCAGTCCAAAACCCCTGTTTACTAGAGTTGCTTATTTATGGTACCTTGCAATCACATTTCCAGTATCTTGTTAGATGGAAACTCCACAACTTATCTGGGAAACCTATTCCAGCATGCAATCACTTGCTCACTCAAAAATGCACGCTCAAAAAAGCGTTTCCTTGTGTCCATCTAAAAATTCATGTGTTCTAATTTGGGCCCATTGCCTCTTGTCCTGTGGACATCACTGAAAAGAGTTTGTCTGACTTCTTTATGCTATCAAGTGTTAATGCATATGAAAAAGATCTCACTGAGCTTCTCTAAGCTGAGTTTTACCTCACTTAGCATCTACTCCTATGAAAGATGCTCCAGACAAATAATCATCTCCCTGTGAGTAACCATTTGCTGGACATGGTCATAATTCAATGTGCCCATGTCCCTCTTTTACTGGGGATCCTAAATTTAGACCTAATACTCCCAATGAGGCCTCTCCAGGAAAGAGAAAAGAGCAAGGATCATCTCCCTGCTGGCAACATTCCTCTTACTGCAGCCCAGGAGGCTGCTGATCTTTGTGGCAGCAAGGGCATGTTCCTGGATGCTGGTCAACATACAGTCCACAAGGAGTTCCTTATCCTTCAATGTAAAGCTGCTTTTTAACTGATATGTTACCCATCATGAGTTAGCACATGGGATTATTTCTGCCATGATGAAAATCTTCCTCTTCTCCTTTGGTTAATTTTGAGAGATTCCTGTCTACGCAGTTCTCCATCTTGATGAGGTCCCTCTGAATTTCATCCCACCTACCTGGTGAATCAACGATTCCTCTGAGGTTTGTTTCATCTGTAAATGGGGAGATGTGACCCTGGCTGACTGATAGGTGCCCACTAAGGTGCTCTATCTTTCCCCCTGCTCAGCAGGACAGGGGAGACACATACGACAAAAAGCTCATGGGTTGAGATAAAGAGAAGATCACACTCTGATTACTCTTATGGGAAAAGTTGACTTGGCCTGGGGAAACTAATTTAATTTACTGCCAATCAAACACAGAAACATTAATTAGAAATTAGAAGAAATCTAAAAATAGATTCTCCCTACCCCTTGAAAGGGGACTTCAGTCCTGACTTCCTTGCAGACAGATCATAATGCTTTGTCTCTGCTGTTCCTTCATTTATTCAGCTGTTTTGTAGTTGGAATGATAATTAAAAATGTGTTCAATATGACACTAAACTCATGTTCTTCTTTCCTTGTTTCTTCATATGCTTTCTGACAGGCAAGCTTTCGTTCTCTACTGTGTTCTTACTTAACCCTTCAAATTCTACTGTCTTGAGCCATTTTCCATAAAGTTAATGTTCTGTAAATATTTTAGTTTTCTTTATGAAGACAATAAACATAAGCAGTGAACAAAGAAAGAAGCCCAAATCTAACACTGAAGAGAAAATGTCAAGTTATACACACAGGAAAGATGATAGATGATGACTTGATAATGGTCTTTGTAAAATTCTCTCTCTGAAAACAAGTATAGATGAGGAAAGCAGTCATCTTGCACATAAAATTTAACCATTAATTTGAGAAGAAAAACATTTCTAAACACAGTATTGATTTTGTTAGTGTTTTCAGAAGAAAAAGAAAAATAATAGTTCAGTCTGATCAGGGAGCACCAAATGTATGAAGCCAAATGACAAACCAATACAAGTTTTTAAAGCAAAAAATTAACTAATTATTACCTTGAGCTTATTCATTTGTTTTCAGACTTATAGTTCTCTTTACAGGCACTATACCATATGTTGCTGAGGGTAATGTTCTAAAATAAAGATAAGCTGCAGTTTTGAGAATTCATGTCAGTAGTTATTAAAACCTAACAGTCAGCAGGAAATTGTGCCTTTTACTAAATGATCGTGTGAGTTGAAGTGTGGTACCTTGTTTAAATGATTCAGTGGGATATGAAGTGTTGAGAAAACCAAAATTTAAATCAGCCTCAGATTTAAATCTTGGACCATAAGAACCAATTCTTGTGACAAAGCCTCAATTCTGTGAAGGAGTTCACTAGGTTAATCCAGTTTTATTTAGACACATCTCTCACTGCCTGTGGAGTCAAAATTTTAATACTCTTTTGAGAAAAGAATGGAGGAAAACACAAAGGGTGTGCAATTTCATTTAAACATAATTTGGATTCACTAGTTCTTCAACTATAAACTCATTACTTGTAAGGGGCTACTCATGCAACATTTATTCTGAGTGATGATTTATTGTGTCCCCAGAGAACACTCAGTGAAAAGAGAAAGGTTACAGAAGTAGCATTAATGCCTGCCTAAGACTATGTTGATTTATTAAAAAAAAAAAAAAAAAAAGTGCAAACCACAGGGAAGGAAGCTACAAAGCTGTATAATTTGATTAGGTAAAAAGGGTATTAAATGTGAAAATCCTAAACTATTTAGCTTTGCTCTTCTGCATATAAATTAGAGATTAGGTAGGAGCAATATGAGCAGTTCCTTTGTAATACATACGTCTAATTACAATAAATTTAGAAAAGTCCAAGTGTGTAATGTGCACAAAGTAGATTAAGAGTGCATGGGAATTATAAAATGTCTAGGCTTCTTTAAAGCTTCTGATATGACAGATAAAGTTTCTTTTTTAAAAAAGTAAAATCCACACAATAATGTAAATATTTACACTCCCCAATCAAAAGAAACCCTACCCCCTCTGAATACAACACAGCCACCCCACTAAAATCCGATCGAAACGACAACAAACCCCCACTATTCACCGTCCCCCCATCCGCCAACAACCCTAGCACACCCCCATAACAAGTCCCACCATCACAAACAACCCCATCCAAAAATCCACACAATAATGTAAATAGAGTAGCCAAACAAAAGTAAAAAAAGAAATCTAACATCACATTTTACTGCTAGCACTGCTTGATGTCAAATTAATTGAGTACAAAGCATAATTTCTTCTTATTCCAGTGAGAACTACGTTTTCATCGAAATATAAATTATTCAGCTTTATCAAATATTATGACATCACTTTGTGATATATCAATGTAAAGAAAACAATGGAGTCTTCTTCCTTCTCACAGCAACATGGGAAGAAGAAGGCAGCTTTCATCACTGCAGCCCATTTCTTGGCTTCTGTTTGTACATGGGCTCAGTGGTCCTCCCAGTTTTCCATGTAACCATCACAGTTTGCAACTGAAAAGGAGTTGGTGTTTTCAAAGACAATGAAAAGCTCTTTCCTCCATGTGTGTTGATGTGCAATTTGATGATGTTCTTTCTATCTGTAGTTTCACAATATAAATTATTATCCTGGTCAAACTGAAAATATTCGAGGGAGGTAACAAAATTGCAAAAGTGGAACTGATACTCAGCTTCTGTAACATAGTCAGGAGTAAATTTGGAGCAGATCTTGACTTAATCTCTAACATATATGTAAGAAATGTTGAGCTGAATCACTTGCATGAATATGAATTCAAGAGTGTAATAGCTATATTATATATGTATTATGTAACAACTGTATCTACTATTGTTAAATTTAATAATCAGGGGAATACTTGGGGATGATAAATTTCAGTCTATAAAATTCTGAAAAAAACCATTATGGTCAATATTAACACAGGGAGGAAACAGTAGAGAAGACTCATGCAACTTGCTTCATCAAGTTTAGCCCCTGAAAATTCTGATTAATAAATAAGAAAAAAATTATAAACCTATTTTACAAAACTGAATAATACCATTTAAGAAAATAAGTGATGTACAACATCACTTAATAATAGATAGCAGGTGAATCCGCTTCTGGTGGTCATTTAAAGTGAGAAGCAAAATTATAAGAAACATTTCATGAATCATGAATTCAGTAAGGAAGGCTACAGTCTCTTTAATGTTCTATAAGGACAAGTTACTGATAAAAGAACTAGACAATTTCCAAGACCACTGACTTATTCACTGGAACACTGGGTACTTTAGGTTAAAAGTGATCTCTGGAAGTCTCCAGCCAAACTCTGCTTTAAGCACGGTCAGCTATGAAGTCACACTAGTTTCTGGGGCTTCATCTATCTGAGTCTTGAAGATCTCTGATGACAGAAGCAGTATATATGCCAGGATGTAGACCAAGAGATAAGAGCTCCTGAGAGAGGAGGAAATCATGCAGGGGCAATCTGCATGAGGCTAAAGAAAATTGTAAAAATCTGCATATCTGAAGACATTCAATGTTAATGTTGCAAAGATTCATCAAGGCAACTGAAGTAGAGTTTTAGAGTGGACATGAAGGCAAATGCATTATAACTTTCTTAGCTACAGGAACTAATTTTAGAATTATGGAAGCAAATCGATTGACTGTGGAGAAATGCTAGTAAGAAACAGATTTTTGAAAGTGTCTTTCAATCAACAATTAGGAAATTATTATTAAGAAAAAAATCAAAATCCCAAAACTTGACACAATTTCAAGAGAAAATAATGTCCAGAATTACTATAATGCATTTGGGCAACATTTATAGGTACTTTTTAATTAAAAACAAAGGAAAGGTAAGGATTACCTTTCCTTTGGTCCACATTTCTGAACTTAAGATATAAATACTAAATAGCTAAAGTTACACATATGAAAACATGAAAAATAAGCAAATATTTCTAAGCAGAAATTATACATGAAAATCCATGCAATGATTTTTTTCTTCTAATAGGAAAACTTTAAAGGTAAAAACCTTTGAATATAGGCTAAACATACCTAATAATGATACTGAAAAGTGGTTGATTTTGTAAATCTGTGAAAATAACAGTAGTGTCATGGGTCAAATACCGATTAAAGACTAGATCCAGCCAAGTATGTAAATTACCATTTAGGACTTAGGTGGAACTGAGGTTTCTCAGAAAAATGCAGTTGAAAATCCCTCTTCATTACTAACCATAGAGAAAACTAAACTCAGGGACACGGTTCTTAACCATAGACATCTCATACAGTTTGAGGGCCTAGAACCTGTTGCATAGAACCAGGAAGGCAGGCGGGACCTGGCATTCATAAGAAACTGGCACTTGTACACTGCAGTACAGCATCTCACACTCAACTATCTAATACCATTTGTCCTGCCATTCACTTGCTACTTCAAAAGCGTGTGATCACCTTCTAAGGTCCTTCATTAAATATGCAGACCCTTTGAAGATGTCTCAGAAACTGTGAGCTACATCTCATACAGCAGTACTTCGTACCTATGTATGGGCACATCCGTGCATATGGATCCCTGAGGAATATGGAGACCTGTTTGTCTGAACAAAGGCCTGTATCTTTCTTAGAGACAGATGATGAACTCCTCTGACTCTAATGCCTGGCCTTTGACATTAAATCCCTGAATGTTGGTATTAGAGGGGATGATCCAATCTAGGGTGCTTAGCAATCAGCTATATTTAGGATTCAAAACCAACCCCTTTATTTAGGATTCAAAAAATCTTCAGTTTTTTTTTCAGGATTTTTGGTTTTTGGTTTATTTCTTTTTAATCAGGACATTAGGCATCTCTCAAATGTCAATCATAGTTATTTAATATAACAACCTAAATATTTGATTAAAGAACTGGCTAAGTAAAAGATGCTCTCTACTCATCTTGGTGCAGATGTGCCTCTGTGTGCACCATGAATATGCTAAACTTAAAAAGGCTAATTACTAAATAATGAATGATCAGAGAATTCACACTGATGTTAAGAGATGATTCATATTTCAGGATTCATAGGTGTTTTTTGTCAGTTTGGAGTTTTTTTAATCAATTGACTGCTTAAGGCAGTATGGAAATAATGCTAGAACCAGCAGACAGAAATGAAGTCTAAAATCAAGGAAAGATTGAGCCTTGGTACTCCAATCTAAATCTTATTTCATGATTTCTGTTTTTACAGAGTATTCAGAGTACTGATTTATACTAGGTTCAAACCTTAAGTTGATTTCATATGAGAAAGAATAAACCACCGAGAAAAAAATTAATTTACCTAATTAAATATTGCTGAATTTTAGGTTATTTCTGGTACTCATTTGTTACTGCACATTTTATAGCACAAATTTCCCACCTGCTACCTTTATGTTGTTTCTCCACCAGTAAGACAGAGAATACAGTATGGAATCTACCACAGGATCAAGTACGGTAGAAAGGTTTCCATTAACTGGATTATATGAGCCAGAGATATAGACTGCATATCTTATAATTAATAAATAGAAAATAATTCTTACCCCATTTAGAAGTTATCCATGGTAAACACTTCCAGGTTTTATGTGTAAGACTTACCATAAAATAAATTAAAACTGCTGCACAGTTTCTAGAACAACAGAACCAAATTAATGTAATTTGTATGATCACTGAAAAAATTATTAAAGCTATGAGTTAATTGTAGAAAAAAAAAGAGAAAATGAAAAGTAAGGGGCATAGTAAGAAAAGGTAAAAAATAAAATAGAAAGACACATAGTAAATAGAACTCATGATACAGAACACACATTGAAAGGACTCGAAAATTTACCTCCTATGAATAACCAATCAAGGAATTTGTAGTAAGTGCCCAAGTATCATATCTTTATCTTTAGAATGACAAGGAAGGAAATTACCAAAATAAAATTGTACAGTATCTTAAAATTCAGAGATTGAAATTAGTGAAATATTATACCCTGGTGAATAAAAAGGCAAAAATCTTATGATCTTTTCATACAAGCAAGTCACAATGTGTTGAGTAATTGAAATATGAAAGAAATACCTTTATTAACCCAAAAAATCTATTTCCTCTAATTTCTTCTGAAATATCTTCCTTACAATTTAGGACTGCATTTAATTTCATAAGTATTTATAAAACACAGGAAATTATAGGAACATATAGGCTTACACTGGAAAATGCTCTTATTTTTGTTTGTGTCTGGTATGAAGATGAGTCCAGTGTCAGCACTTAACAAATCATGTTGATTACTTTCGTGGGAAGTGCTGTGAGATTTTTAATGACTGTGGCTGATTAGAGCCTGAAATGACAGATCATGAAAAGAGCAGAGTCTTTAAATTAGGCAGTTAGCATTTTGAGTCAGGGAAAAAAAACAGAGAAAAACATTCCCATATTTTACTGAATCTAACTTAGCTTAGCTAAGAAGTTAATATATTGGGAGAATAGGAATCTGCTATATGATTCTGGTATATTTTCCTACAATATGTACTAAGCTATTTTTCACACACATTGCCATATATTGTCTTTTAATACTAAAAAAGATTAATTTTTGTGTCCCATTTTATGATTTGCTTGTAGTGCTCAGGTATCACAGGGGGAAAATGGACACTGATCTTATGTAATAACTAAATAAATAAATGTGGTTTCTATCTTTTTAATGTCATTGTTTTGTGGTTAAGTATGCATACTACACATGTATAGCCAACACTGAAAAACATACTACACCAAAAATAGTATTTATACCAAAAACAGTATTTATAATTTAAAAAAAAAAGGAAACCAGTAGTAATTTTGTCCAAATTGACCTTCAATATGTGGTTAACTCCCCCATAACTTGCTCTGTTTATGTTTAATTCCTAGAAAGGATTACTAGATACTTTTGAGTAGTTAATACTCACCATAAATTATATTATTGTCCAGGAATCCAGCCTACACTGTTATCTTGGTTGTCAATATAACTACTTGTTAAGCAACCACTAGGAATTTTAGAAAGAACTTGAAATGATGAAAAAAAAAAGCTTTTCTGTTAGAATATTTTTTTAATCAAACAAATAAACAAAACTAACCCCCCAAAAATAGCAAAAGTTTGAAAAGAGGTGTTTCTTAGAGAAGTTGTGGTGAAGATTGACCTCTTCTCAGAATGGGTAAATAGGAAAATTGAGATCAATCTTGGGAAACAAATGAAAAATAAACTGCCTTTCTTTTAATAATTTTGGTATTGAGACACTGCATCTACTTGATGTGGCTCTGCGGCCACTGCCAGGCTGACTGTCTGTCCTAAGGATGTGTAATACTTTGATGACTACATTGACAAGGGAACACAGTTAACAAGGTGTGCTCAGACTGTACCTACCACTCAAGCTGGAAGGAATGCTATCAACATTATCATCCAGTAAAATCAAGAGAGTAAACATCTAAAAAACCCCCATTTTTTGACACAATACTTCTCTTTTGAAAAGGTACTTGACCGAAACCTTGGAAGAGGAAAATATGCTTCAAAGACCATTGTTCCTCCTGCTTCATACAGTTTGCTTGGTGATCTAGGACTTAGTATATTGCCTATGTCAATACTTGCCTTAAAAGGTGTTTACTAGCATTGTGTGTCCAGATTTCCTTTTGGAGCTCGATTTTTATAGCCAAACAACATAACAGCACTTTGAACTCACCCACCATTCTCAGATAGCCTATTATCTGTTGGTACTAGAAGTGCTAAGACAATTATTTTCTGTGGAACCTAAACTGACCTTTATCTATTTTCATTTGCAGCAGTAACCCTTGTGGGTCACTGCCCATCAATCATAGAACTGCCTTTCATAACAAATCTAAGAATTTTTCCTAAAAGAAGTTCAATTCCTCTCATTACAGAATTCCATTGTTTGGAGCCTGATAATGAAGTATCCTGTTAGGAAAGAGATATTCAACAAATGTCAGAGAGGTTTGTCCATGGTGCATGTTTGAATCTCGTAATTAAAAGAAAATCATATGGCAATTAGAAGGTTCTTTTCCTTTTATGGTAAACATTTGTTCTCCTACTTGACTTATGGCTACCATACTGGTAATTGATCTGACGACAAAATAGTCATTTACATGTATGCTGGCAGCACTAACACTTTTATAGCAAAATATGTGACAGGTGCAGAGTACATATCTGGTATAATAAAGGCTTGCCATCTGTTGGTATAGATTTTGGAATTTTGCTATTTCATTGCTATTTTCACCAAGTGTTTTTAAAAAAGATATGAAAGAGGAATACTTTTATTAGTTGCGATAGAATTTTTACTTTTTTTTCCCTTAAATTTATTATCAATAACAATTTTACTTGCATAAATACAACATATATTTTACATTTACAGTGATTTTACCTAAAATACTCAATAACTCTTATAAAACCGGTTGATCGAGAAGCAGTAAATGGAATTAATTTCTTATGATATATTACTAGTCCATAAGACTCCAAAACAAATTAACCTGAGAAACAATAATTTATCAATAAATATTTATGTACCAAAATTCATAACAGCAATAATTCTGTGACCTTAGTTCTATGTTGACTCTTTTAGCTTTGCTGAAAATATTGAGAGAAATGGCTTCTGTGAGATCAGTGGAGTGACTGTTGTCTACTCAAGATAAGAATGGTAAACATTCAGAAGGATTAGGAACAACAAAAAAAAAATTCTCTCAACTTTAATATAATCAGCTTTTGCTAAACATTCATTGCATGTTCAGTGCACATGGACCAGAGTGGGGAGCTCTCTTCTGGGAAACATCAATGCACACAGAACTTAATCTACCTTCTAGACTTACCTTGTGCCACCCCATGGCCTGTTTGGAGAAGAGAGGCCTGGAGACTTGCTAAGAGTATGCCATCACTTCCTTACAATTGGCCTATCTTCTTAGAGAGAAGAAAGGTGTGAACTGAGGTTCACACTGTCTTGCCTTCTAGAGGCTTTTTACTTTTAAACGTGTGTGACTTGCCTGAATGATCAGTAAGAGAGAAGACCTGCAAACAGGAACTATATTTTTGACAGATTCAGGATATCCTCATGAGAAACATGGACACTGCCTCTGTAAAATGACATTAAATGAGTTTTCAAGTAGATTGATGATTGAAGATTGGTAACTTTATTAATTTTCAGCGTACTCCTGGATATTTTTTCCATCTGTTGACATTTTCTAGGATCCTTCTAAGCAGTTTGCAGAGTAGCAGTTCCAGAAACCAATTAGCTGGCTTGGAATTAGTGTCAGTTAGACTTAGTGAGCAGAACCAAAGTGGAAAATATAATGGTGGATGTCTTCTTTAGACCACCTGATGAGGAAGAAGTAGATGAGGTCTTTTGCAGAGAGCTGGAATAAATTCCTCAATCACAGTATTTGTTCTCGTGGGGGACTTTATGACAGTATCTGCTGGATGGACAGTACAATAGGGCACAAGTAATTCAGGAAGTTTCTGCAGCTCTTCACCACATCTTTCCAAAAGAGGTGATTGAGGACCAAGGAGTACAAGTGCTCTGCTGGACTGATAAACAAGGAAGGACTGGCCAGAGATCTGCATGTTGGGTCCATAATTCAAACATCCAGTAAATAATACATACATATTCTTTATAACTGTTAAGTGTGTACCTGAAAACCCCTCCATTAAATATTTTTTAAATTAAAAATTGTAACCTAGAGCTACACTAATAAAACTAATATTTTAATATTATGGACAATGAATTTAGAAGAATACTTCGTGATTTTAGATATCAGTTAAATATATTTCCTGAAACAAATCTCTTAAAAAATTTAGTTTAATTCTACCTGAAACTAAGATAATTTTTTTTCAAATTGCTTCCTCAAAAACTGAGAGGGAAAGTATAAAACTGAGGTATATGGGTATGTTGCTAACATATTTAATAGTGATTTCAGAGTTGACTCTTAAATTCAACCTTGTTTCTTCTCACAGAAATTTATAACTGAATCTTCTACTAGGTATTCTGGTCATGAGGGTACACCGTATTCTAACGCTGACTCATCAAACATCATTGATACTGTCTTTGTTGCTCAAATTCATGAAAATAAATAAATTGTTAGTAAGTCAAGGCCTGGGCTCCTTACTGTTCCCTACATAGCTAAATAACACAGCAACCCATACCATTATCTTTTATCAAGTAGCACAGACTGGACACATAAAGTTACAGAACACCTGACTTCAGTCTCTCCCAGAATGTATTCGATGTCTTAGTACCTTACTGAGACACAGTACAGTGGATGAGGTTAGAAGGCACTATGAAATCTACGGAGTTCAGCTCCCATGCTCAGAGAAGGGTCAGCTTGAATGGGCTGCTAAAAGATGTGCCCAGTCAGACAAGGCTGGAGACTTCACAACCACCTTGGGCAGTCTGCTTCAGTGTTTGACCACTGCTGAGGTTAAAAAGATTTTTCTTATGTTTAAATGGAATTTCATGGATTTCATTTGGTATGCATTCCCTCATTTCCTGTCCCCAGGTGTAGCATTGTGTTTTTTAATTGTAATGCATTTCTAACAGTCAGTTTTGTAATCTTTCTTATTTTGTACTGTTATAGCATATTTTACGCTTGATGGAGTGTTCCCTGGCCCCCTGTGTTGTTGGGCTTGCCCTGGCTGTCCACGTCTCCAAAGATCTGCCCCACGGTTCCCTCTTCCTCCTTCTGTTGAATATCAATCCCTCCCCAAGCCTGCCTCTTTCTCTGGAAACTTCCCTATCAATCTTGTGTCCTTCGAAACCCCACTGGTTTGTTTGGGTTATTCTCCGCCCCTGCAGTCCCTTATTGGTTTAAACATTGGATTCCCTGCCTTGTGTTCCACCCACAATTTCTCCCAATTGGTCTAAAATTGTATCCTTCCCTGACACCTCCTCCCTCTTATAATCTGATATATGTATTTGAGTTGGCTCTTTCTGTCACTGAACCTCTGGGAGTAAACTTCTTTGGGACCCATACAGAGGGCCTTTCCCTGATCCTTGTCCCTACCTTCGGCACAGTCTGCAGTCCACCTGAGCCATAGAGCTACCATACCCTGTAGCTGCAGCCCAGATTGGGCAGCTTTCTGGGAGCAGCCCACCTGTGCTTTTGGAATAATCTGACACCGTGGCACCCGGGCATCACTGGATACCTCAGAAGAATCTGTCTCCATCTTCTTTATTTACCCTTGTCCCTTCAGTTGATGAGACGCTGAAACAGCATGCCTAGAGAAGTTAGGGATTCCCCATCATGGGAAGTTTTCAAGGTCAGGTTGGACAGGGCTTTATGCAATTTGATCTAGTGAAAGATGTCTCTGATGTTGGCAAAGGAGCTGGACTAGATGATCTATTAAGTTCTTTTCCAACCCAAACCATTCAGTGAGGCTGGAGGCAGAGTGAGTATTTATTGTGCAACATGAAAACTTCAGTTGTGTACCAGTAGGAAAGAAGCAGGATGTTCTAAGAAAACACATTCAAACAAACCTCAACAAGCCCAAGACTGATGGGGAGAAGTAAGACCCCCTTCACTGTGAGCATCATACTCTTGACAATTGTGCTGATGACTTTCTGTAACTCTGACCCTGATTCTCAAGGAAAGCTGCTGACTCCTGACAACAGGAGAACACTGAAAGGTGAGCTTGTTACTAGAGAAAAATGTATAGATATTAGAAAGTTCTCTTGTGCAGCAATTTTTAAAGTATTGATGCATGAGCCATTTCTGTTTGAATTTGGACAAGGCATATGAACTTTATGGTCTGCTAATACAAGCTGAATGACAAATTGACTTTTAAAACTTTGACTAGACTAATAATAATTTTTGTCTTTATAAAAAGAGGATATCCCTTTTTACCACAATGAGATTTTGACTATGGGTGTCAGGTGGAGGTTAATCCTTAATCATAAATACAGGAATTTCATCATATTTGTATGATAAAGAATCCCAAGGTCTCTGGTCATGCTGAAATCTGATAGTGTTGGGTCATATGGTAACATGTTAAAATGGTAACCATATGCAACAGAGCCATTTACTTTCTTCAAAATATTCCAACTCATTCTACAACATTATATCAAAAGATAAATAACATTTGCTTTCCCGCTCTTACTACTTTCTGCTTAATTAATGTGTTTTCACCACAGATAGTGTATCTGCTAGTTATACTGGTATTTCTTGTTGCATGGCTTGAAGTGCTAGTGCTAAAAAAACTTCACAAGATTTTTCCTGTGGGATTAATATTTTTTTAAGCTAGTTGGAGTACAGCGTAAGAAGAAGACAATGTACTCCAGATCTGATGTTCATAAAGTGAGTGGCCTACGGTCAGGCACCAAAGGCAACTTAAGAATTCACCTACTGAACATAAAATCTCATGCAGACATGGAGCAGCTCATGTGAAGCTTCTACTTTCTGATTGTGTTAAGAATACAATACAGAAAGGTGCAAGAAATTCAGGTTTTTGGAATGTTCTGGAGACAGTGTTTTGCTGGTGCTGGAGAGGCTAAGGAAGGTGCTCTAATGCACCTACTGCTGACAAATAAGAAAAATGGGTGGTGGATGGGAAGGCTGATAGGAATTTTTCTATACCTGTGATTTAACAAATTTAGTGTGGGAAATGAGGAAAGCAAATGGAAGCATAAAAAATTGTTTCTAGTAAATGCAGGCTTCAGCCTGCTCAGGGAACTGCTAGGCTGGACCTTGTGCCATCTTGCCCTGCAGGGGCCCAAAAGACCTGGATGATCATTTAGGACAACCTCATTAAAACACTAGAGCACTCTGTCCTATATGCATAAAATTAAGTAGGCATAACAGGAAGCCACCCTGACTGAATTAAATGCCAAAAGAAAGCATAAGGAAGATAAAAGCAGAGAAAAGATACCCAAGAGGAACATACAGAAAATGCCATATAATGCAGGGATGGAATTCAGAATGACAAAGACCGGCTGAATTTCCAAGTAGTGAGTGATGTGAAAGGCAAAAAGAAACGCTTCTATAATTATATAGCAGGAAAAAAGAAGATCAGGCAATAGTCAGGCAACCAGCTGGTGAAGAACTTGGAGAAAATCATTGAACTAATCAATGTCTTTAACTAGGTATTTACTGGCAAAGTCTGCCAACAGGTCTCAAATTTCTGTGCTTGATGACAGAATTCAGACAGAAATCCTACCAACTACAAAAAGGTTCAAGATAAGGACCATTTTGACAAGCAGGATATGCACAGATAATGATATCAAGTGGGATACATCTGAGGGCGCTATTGCATCCAAATTTAACAGCCAGTCTAAAGCCTAAAGCAACTCTGCTTCTGGTATATATCATTGTTCAAACCCAGCCATCAAATAAGACCCACACAACTGCTTTCTCAATCTCACCTGGTGGGATGAGAGAGAGAATTGGAAGAGAAAAAAAAGGAGCAAATTTGTGTTCTGAGATAAAGACACTTTAATAAGTAATGCAAAAGCCACAAGCACAAGTAAAGCAAAACAAGCAATTCATTCACTGAATCCCACGGGCAGGCAAGCATTCATCCATCCCCATGAAAGCAGGACTCCATCATCTGTAATAGTGACATGGTAAGACAAAATGCCATCTTTTCAACTGTTCCACTCACTTTCTCCTCCTTCTCCCAGCTCTGTATCCTGAATATAATGTAATGTGGTATGAAACTTTGCCTATTGGGGTCAGCTGTCCTGACTGTGTTGCTTCCCAGTTTCTTATGTACCCTCAGTGTCCTCACTGGAGGAGTGGTGTAAAAAGCAGAAAAAGCCTTGTCGCTGTATAAACACCACTCAGCATTAGCTAAACATCCCTTTATTATCAACACTTTTCATAAAAAAATTGCAAAACATAGCCCCATAATGGCCACTATGAAAAAAGATTAACTCTGTCCTGGTTAAAACTAGCACACCATATTAGTATACAGTTATATGCAGTCTTTGCAAAGGATTTAACAGAGGGTACTGTTTTTTCCTGCCTTACTTCAAGAAACTTGAACAGGGGATCCTTGCTGTGCCTTTATGGCAGCATCACTTCACCTGTCTGGCTAGCTCATACACTTTGCTTTTGTTGTGTTCTAAAGCTGGCTTCTCTCCAGGTTGAATTCAGCAAATGGCCATAATTTTTTATAGTTCAAGGGTCCCTGTATTCTGTTTATATATTTATTTTCAGCCTCAGCTGTCATATTGTGACTGTGCATTTTATATACTTTGGGGAGATAGCCTCTCACTGAGGTTTTCAGGGATGTGATTTTCTGACTTCAGGACATTTTAATTGAACCTGGCACACACTTTCTATGGCATTTTCGGGTTTATCAGGATTAATGGCAAATCATTTTATGCATGCGCTGTAATACATACCATGGCAGTACTAAAAGAACCTAATGCAAAGTATCTTTCTATCTGCTTATTATTAACAACTATCTAATTACTGCTGTCCGTTTGAATTTGATTCTTCTCATGTCTAACACTTCTGACAAAGCTTTTTAATGTTATTGCAAGCTGCTCTCATCATTTCGAAGGTGGTGACAACTAAGACAACCTCTAATTTCTGCAAAAGGCAAAAGTCATGCTGAGCATCAAAAAGCAAGCGGGAGATTCCCAGGAACTGCAGAACTGGAAGCCATGTTCAGGTTTAAAGTGATTGGAAACAATTGGCATGGATTTCCCATGGCTAAGCTCTCCTTGACCAGCCTGATTTTCTTCTGGGATGAAATTTCTGACTCTGTGGATGAGGTGAGAGCAGGGAATACAATTTTTTTTACTTTAGCAAGGTATTACATGGTATTTTTGCAGCCAAATTTATGAGAGATGGTTTGGATAGTCTGTACATAAGAATGAACACAATTGGTGGGACCAACAGATTCTAAGCGTTCGCATTTCAAAATCTGTCAGTGCATTGTATTCTTCATGAAGCAGTCCCATATTAACAATCTGGGTCATGTGGCAGAACTGAGTTGTACCACGTGTTGAATCTTGTTGAGACATGAGTTCATTTTTCCTCATCAGCCCTCACTGTGCTGTGCTTTGCAGTGGTAATTGGAAGGATGTTGATACCACACCAGTGTTTTGGCTACTGCTGAGCAGCACTGTCTCTCTAAACATATCCTCCACCACCATCAAATGGCTGAAAGTGGGCAAGATCCAGGGAGGGGAAATAACCAGGCTATCTGACCCAAATTAACCTAAGTTATATCCCATACCATATGATGCCAGCTCAGACATAAAAGCTAAGGGAGAGAGCTTTGGGGGAGGGTGTTTGTATTCATTAAGCTACAGAGTTTGCCTTCTAGAGCAACAGCTGTGCATGCTGAAGTCCTGCTTCCTGGGAAGTTTCTGAACACTTTTCACTGATGGGAAGTAGAGATTAACTTTTCTCATTGCTTATGCACGTGCCAACTTTTGCTTGTCTTTTTTTAGTAAACTGCCTCATCTTAACCTACTAGTTGTTATCCATCTTACCCTCTTCCCCCATCCCACTGGGAGTGATAGAGTGGCTTGGCGGGCACTCATTGCCCAGTCAAGTTCAACCTACATACCAACTTATGCACAAAAGGCCCCTTTTATTCTCCTCTCAATTCTCCTCCTTTTTTTCTTTTCTCCTTTTTTTTTGTTTTTCACTATCTCAGTCCTTCACCTACATGCCTTTATAAGCTTTGCATAGTCCCACAGTTCCCTCTCAAAATCCATACTATTCATTGTCCTATAATTTCCCCCTCTTACCTGTTGCGCAACTCAGACTGTCTTTAAAGCTGTGCCTTGTGTTTCTTATCAGCCCATCAATTAGCAGCTGTAAATGTTTTGATCTTTGCCATTTTCTTGTTTATCACTTACTTAACAGATTTGTGTTTCTGTGTGTTTTACCTCTTTCCTTGTTACTTTACTTTGTAAAAGGTCCTTGACATAATAAGCTTAATCAACCAAATGCTCTCTACTCTCACACACCAGCCACTACCCACTGGGGAAAACATTTTAGAAAAGATCTTGTGTATGGTAGTGGACAAGAATTTGAGTATGAATCAGCAGTACTACTTTGTGGCATATTAGCCAAGTAATAAGTAAGAGCGTAGCTTGCAGGTTGAAAGCAAAGATTATTACCTTGTGTGTGCCACCTGTGTGACCCAAGTCTGTGTCATACTGCCTCAGATTCTGGACTTACCAGTACAAGAAAGACACTGAGAGTCCAGAATACTCACACAGAGGGTCAGGGGGCTCAGGAATATGACACACAGGAGACACTGAGAGAAGTGGTGAAACTAAAGAGGGATGTCTTTCAAGACTTCTGTCTTTGAGTACTTAATGGGAGGTCACAAAGGGGACAGACTTATTGGCGTTCACAGTGAAAGGACAAGAGGTCAAGGTCAGAAGTTGAAGCAAGGGAAAATTATTACTAGGTATCAGAGCAAAATTCTCCACAGGAAGTATTTAAGCACTGGAACAGGTTATTCAGAGAGTCAACTGAACAAGACACTTAACAGTGGGAGCTAACTTTGAAGTTAGCCATGCTTTGTGAAGGGGAATAAACTAGATGACCTCTAGGTGTCCTATCCAACCAAAATTATTCTATCATTCTAATTTAAAGGTCAGTATTGGCCTGGAATAAAATGTATTAGAGAAGGGAGAGGAATATTTAGCTTAATTTGTAAGATTTGAAATGTAAATATTGAATCTGGATGAAAAATAGTACTCTGATTTAGTTTAATTTTTGCAAGAGTTCTGCAGAATTTATATTAGCCCATTACAATAGGCTTACAAGGAATGCTTTAGGGAAAAATGACATGTTCCTTAACTTCACTTAATCTAAGTCTGATTGAAAGTGACTGGATAACAGTAAGACATTCCTAATCCAAGTATATTTGAATGTATAAACTATCCTTAGAAACTCTTAGAAGTGCAGAGGCTGTCTAGTGTGTCCTTTACTGAACTCAAATTACAGAAGCATTATTTCTGAGTTCTTGTTTCAGCAGCCTGGCCCTGAGCGAACAGACAGCTGGCATCATGACCTAACTCAAGGAGATAGAAGCACTTTTCAAGGACTATTAGTGATCCTGGAGTCTTTCTGGAATTCAGTGATGGGGTAAAATCTTAAAACATATGACTGAATAGTACCCACATTTTAAAATCTGCTTTTCTAGAAATAAGGCTATCAGCCAGAAGTCGGACTTTCAATTTATTTCTGTTTCTTGAAGCCTGCCCTACCAAATGCATTTTGTTTCTAAATATATTACTAATTTTTTTTCCACTTCAACATGCAGCAGAAATTCTCAGTCTATTCTGTATGCAACTTGTGCTCAGCTCAGATAGAGTGTCTTAAGTTGGGCTGCATCACGAGCTTTGAAGAAGGGAAGCATTGACATAGAACCTGCTGCAGAATTTCTCCTTCTCTAAGAAGTTGTTCAGCAGGTATCCACCAGAGTGAGAACATGGTTGAGATTGGCCCTGGTTGGTCTTAACTTTGTCCTCAGACAAAGAACTTTTAGAGCTCCTCTCCTTCTTAGTTCTCTGAAGTTTATAAAATTTACCTTCCAGAACTAAGTAATTTGAAGGTTTAAAAGATGTTTCAAATAGCCAAGAATATTGGTCACATCAACAGGCAGTTTCCTTGGTGAAGCAGTGTCACCAGAGTCCTCACAAAACCTTATTTTAAATTCCCTATGAATACACAGACTTAAAAAGTATAAATCTCTTTATTTTCAGGTTTTGGTCTTTACCACATATTTGCCTTCTTCTTTCATTGTTTATTCTATCATTGAATCTCTTACCTCTGCATCAAAGAATGCATATTTTTAAGGGTAAAATTTGGAAATGCTATGCAAGTAAACAACCTATTCTGATAGGAGAAATTCCTTACATTACGTTACAGAGACTGTTTTAAAACATATGTGAATGATTTTAGTCACAGGCATATACAAAATTACCAGTTAAAAAGGTGGAACATCTAAGAACACAGACTTTGAGAGAATGTAATAACCAAGAAAAAATAGAAGAACCAAATGAAGCTCCTAGTGGATATATGTATACATATATGTGGAGGGGGGAAAAAATTATGTTATGAAAAAAGCTACAATTCATGTAGTTTACATATATGAAGGTAAGCATAGAAACTTACTTAACTTGAAAGTATGTATTTTTATCAAAAGATATCCAAAGTACTCAATATTACATTGATTTTTAAGCATCTACATAATTTACAACAAAAAGGCTAAAGAATGAATAGAAAGATGGACCAGGATTAAAGTTCAGTTCAAAGTTTTCTGACCATTTGGAGTACACTCACTGTTGGTTTTTCACAGCAGATCACTTCTAGTTCCACAATGACTTTTGGCTTTAGACTATGAGCTAATAATTTCATCTGCAGAGACAAACATCTAGAACTGCTTTAACACAAATTGAAGCCATTCATTCTTGTGTCTCAAGTCAATCCAATGTCCATGGATATTATTATAAAAAAGTTCACTTACATGCAGTAATCTGCATACACATTAATAAAATAATAATTTATACAACAAACTAAATTACAGTTTCCCAGTAAATAAATCCTATTCTGTCCTTTAACACCTGATGGGTTGTAAAAACTAGTATAAATTTTTATTTAATTATCAGTATAATTCTTGTACATTTTCAACCCAATATATGCTCCAGAAATTTGATGCATATATGCTAGCTATGGAGTCAACTACTCTTTATAATATAGGATAATTTATTACCTTTTCCATAGTTCTCAGCTAAATGCTAAAACTGATGTGGTAAGTTCAACCTGACACACATTAGTTTTTGAGAAAAATGCAAGTATCCCAAACCCAAAGAATATCTGTGTATAATGTACTTTTCTTATGGGAATGGCTAATTAAAATAGGCGCTTATAGGAATTAAAATGTTCATAATTTTTTTTCTTCGGCAGCAGAGATAGATGAAAGTACAAATATATAATCTTGATTTGGGCCATAGAAGTCTATAGAAGGATAGGTAAATTCATGCATCAAGGCATACTCCCTGTATAGTCCTGTAGGACCAAAGTTATAACAACTGGAACAAGAGTTGGCATTCTGGAACTCTGCAATATTTTTTGAAAAGTGAACAGAAACGATGATGATGAAGTGACAGAAAAACTTACATAGCATAAATTTGTTTAAACCATTATGAGGTTTAGAATTCCCTTAGGCTATTCATTAATAGGAAACTACCCAGAATGACACTGTATGTCAATTAAATTTATAGGCCATTAATAGAAAATCAATCTTTATGGTTTTAATCAAAACAGAGACAAGAGACTACCCAAATCTTCTGTGGCAGGTGGTAAATGATCACTGCACTATGAAAAACAATTCTCAGCCATGTCACTGCAGTGTTCCCAAGGTAAATGTCACAACACATTTGCTTAATTTTTAGTATTCAGTACTGGTTTAATCCTGAATATCTGATGTATTGGAGGTCTAATCTAGTCTAAAAAAATCCTATATACTGTCTTTTAGCGACTCAGAATATTTCTCCTTAAATAAGTAGTTTATATATATATTATAAACATATTACTATATTACTTTTGTGAGTGTCATATAGGACTTTCATTTCCTGAACATCTGGTTCAATTCTTTTATATGCTGTATTCAAATTAGGTTAGTTTTCTTCATCTCTTACTCGTTCTTTTAACCTTAGTTGTGTTGTAGACTTCTAAGAAATCAAGTACGTGGGTTTAAGAATTATTGTAATGAATATTGGTAAGATCTGAAAAATTGTATTATTTTATAATATCATAATTTTTTTAGCAAATAGAAATACTGCACCTGTGCTATATAAGTTCTTTAGTTACTCTGAATGAAAAAAGGTTACGTTGCTTTTTCTATCACCATAAATATCTTTCACCTCAGTGTCCGTTTGTGAAAAAACTCAATAAGTGAAAATGCTTTGAAGGCAGGTTTCCTAATCAGATTTTTATAAAGAGATATCATTCATTGCTCAGCTTAACAGGGCAGTTGAATGCCAACTGGTAATTGAAGTCTGACTGAAGAAAAATAAAATATCAATCACGCTTGTCATTAAAAGAGAAGTGAAAAGGTATACAAATGAATGTGGTTTGCTTTTGACCCAAGGTTTTTTTTCAACAGAAATACTGATTTATGCAACCATTAGGTTTGAATGCATGCAACACAACTTTCTCAGATTGAATTCCATTGATTTTCTATAACAATGTCAACCATTCAATGCACCACAGAAGCTGTGAGACTAAAATAAATAATCTCTTATGAAAGAAAGTGATTCTTCCCTTCTTAAACCCATAGGTGAACATCTTGTTCTCTTTCTGCCTTGCTCTGTTGTAGTTTAAGCAGTAAGATGCTAGAGCTTCTTAATTCCCTGTCTTCATTTTCATTTAGGATAATATGCTTTGTTTTTCTTATGACCTTCTTTATGCTCTTGCCTCTGGGACAAGTTGTTAAAATTGTATGCCTTTCTGTTTATGAAATGTGAATAGATGTAAAGAGCAAAATAAATGCCAGAAAATTCAACTTTGAATATAGTTATATGTGATATTGACAGAATCTGGGTAGCACAGAAATAGCCTTGAAAGATGCTATTTCACATGGAAGATTCATATTTGAAATGTGCAACAGACTTGTAACACATATTGCACATGCAAATTATTATTTCTAATGAGATCTGCAGTGTTTCTGATCACACTGTCAGTCATAATCACTGTTCTGATATTGTTAGTTCTGGTGATTTGAGTTCAATATTTATAGCTCAAAATACTCATTTATAAATTTGAGTTTGATGAGTCTTGTACTGCACACCAAATTTATCACTTGCTTTGTTATTGATTTGTTAGTTATTTACTCTTCTTTTTCATACATATGATTTAAAGTTGGTAAATAATTTAAATTCCACTATGACATTCATTTCAAGCATCTTCAGATGTTGTTTTGAAATTCCTACCTTGAACATAAAACCATGCTATTGCTTATGAGGAATGACATACAATTTTCAGGTGAGTATTTCCATACAAAGAGCTACTGCTATGCCCAAAGTATTTCACTGATGTACAACTTGGTTTATCACAGATACATAATGCATGATTTTCAGGTGACAATAAATAAAACTTCAACTGTTTTGCAAGTAAGAAATAAAACATGGAGCATTGAATTGTCTTCTCACTCTTATTCAACAGCAGAAAAATCAGTTCTTAATTTTTGTTGTTGCTGTTGTATTTCCCAATTTCTCAAGGAGTTCCAATGACTATTCAGCAGTTCCCTTGACTGCAAGTAGGCCTTCTATTTTAATTGGCAAGAGCAGGTTAATACTGGTATTCATTTGTAATTATAATAGGTCTATATTTGTACCTAATACTGGTAATAGAAATAATTATAAATATAAATCTCTATTTGAAAGGGATACGTGAAAATGTAGCGTAAAAGTGACTGCTAACTTGATAACAATATCTGCTTTAGGCATTTTGTTCCTGATATTTTAATCTGCTCAATGTCTCTATTTTTCTTACACCCAGGAAAGGATGACAGGCATCTTCAGTGGGGTATTTGAGCAGAGACACAGTTTTGATTCATCTCCTAAAACACTTGTTTCCATTTTTTTAAAGGAGGCCCACAGCAACTATGATCAACCTTGATAATAACATTTTGTTTGACAGTTTGAACTCTGGCATTTTAACATCTTCCTGTGACTTTTAGGGTGGCTTAAACCAGTAAAGGAAGGTATTTACACCTTCAACACCTAATACAACTTAAACCAGCATGTCAACAACCATGAGCTTCACTGAATACAGAAATCAGCTTTTCAGAAATTAGTTCTGCTCTCTCAGCATCCTCATAATCAAACTTAAGAACTGTGGGTTAGATGAGTGGACAGTGAGGTGGCTGAACAGCAGATGCCAGAGCATTCTAATCAGTGGCCCATGATTCAGTTGGTGGCCTGTCCCTAGTGGTGTCTCCCAAGGATTGATACTGAGCCCCGTATTGTTTAGTTTATCCATAAATGACTTGGATGAAGGGGCAGAGTATGTCAGCAAGTTCACTAATGACACAAAGCTGGGAAGAAAAGCCAATACCCCAGGGGGCTGTGGAGCCCTTCAGAGGGACTTCAACAGGTTGGAGAGATGGGCAGAGAAGAACTGTCTGAGATTCAAGAAAGGCAAATGCAGCATCCTGTAACTGGAGAAGAATAACCCACCAGTGCAGCCTGACTTGCTGGAAAGCAGCTCTGCAGAGAGGAATGTAGGGGTGCTGGTAGACAGCAAGCTGTCCATGAGCCTGCAATATATCCTTGTAGCCAAGATGACCAACAGAATCGGTGAATGCATTGCAAAGAGCATCGCCAGCAGGCCAAGTGACGTGATTCCCCCTCTCTACCCAGCCTTGGTGAGGCCATATCTGGAGTGCTGTTCTGGGCTCCTCAGTACAGGACAGACATGGAGCTTCTGGAGCAGATCCAGCGGAGGGCAACAAGGATGACTAGGGGACAGAAGCATCCTCAGCCTATGAGAAAAGGCTGAGGAAACAGCCTGTTCAGCCTTCAGGAGAGACGAATGAGAGAGGACCTCATCAATGTCCATCAGTATCTGAAAGGAGGGTGTCTCAAGGATGGAGCCAGGTTCTTCATGGTGGTGCCAAGCAATAGGACAAGAGGCAATGGGCCAAAACTGACGCACAGTACATTCCACCTGAACATGAGGAAGAGCTTTACTGTTCAGGTGACATAGCATTAGAACCAACTGCTCATGGAGGTTGTAGAGTCTCTGAATGTTGGACCAGATGATCCACTGTAGTCTCTTCTAAAATGACCCCACTCTGTGATTCTGTGAGAAAAAAAGCAGGAATGCAATATAGCAGTAGGTGTGCTCAACAGGTGTAATGATTCTTTCTGAGACACTATGCTTTCTATCAGAAATTTTATGAGATTTCATTTTCATAACTATGTAATACCTAACTGGACAATGAATTACTAACTGCTATGTAGATTGTCATCTGGAATTGCATACTGCCTTGGGACAGAGAAAGGCATGGAATACATCTCATTTGTATGCACATTTTAGTTCTGTGTGTCTTTTTTCATGTGCTGTAGGTAAGGAAAAATTGGTTGGCTCTGTAATCTTTTACTTGTGTTTATATGTATTATGTTTCCTTGTCCTTGATGGGAGAAAAGATGGTTTTTGTCAGGACAACAGCTTCTGTTGATACAAACAGAGCACTTTGGGGATAATTTAACAGATGTTAGTTGAAAATTACTGAGAATATTCAGTTGGGGAATAAGGTGGTGAAAAGTTATATTTAGTATTTAATTATTAAAATGGAACTTACTTCATCAAATACATGAAAGAGATCTGGATGTCTTTATAACCTCACTGCAATCTCCTTTCAGGTAGTTGTAAAGAGCAATAAGGTCCCCCTTGAGCCTCCTTTTCTCCAGATTAAACAGCCCCAGTTCTCTCAGCTGCTTCTTCTGAAACCTGTGCTCCAGACCCTTCAGCAGATTTGTCGACCCTTCTTTGGACAAGCTCCAGCACCTCAACATCTTTTTGTAATGAGGGGCCCAAAACTGAGCACGGGACTTGAGGTGCAGTCTCACCAGTGCTGAGTACTGCTGCCCTGGTGCTGCTGGCCACACTATTGCTGATACATACCAGGATGCCATTGTCCGCCTTGACCACCTGGACAGACACTGGCTCATGTTCAGCCAGCTGTTGACTGACACCCACAAGTCCCTTCCTACCAGGCAGCTTTCCAGCTGCTCTTCCTCAAGCCTGTAACACTGCATGGGCTTGCTGGGACCCAAGGGCAGAGCCCAGCCCTTGGCTTTGTTGAACCTCATACAACTGGCTGTAGTCCATTGATTCAGCCTGTCCAGATCCATCCCCTCAGAGCCTTCCTACCCTCCAGCAGATCAACACTCCCACACAACCTGGTGTGAACTGTCCGAGGGTATATTCCATCCCTTGTCCAGATCACTGATAAAGATATTAAAGAGAATTGGCCCCAACACTTAGAATAGGGAAACCCCAGTCGTGACCTCCTTCTGTGCGTAGCACAGAATTTTATCACCCCATATTTTGGGCCCAGCCATCCAGACACTTTATTTCCTGGCAAAGAGTGCACCTGCCCAAGCTGTGAGCAGCCGTGTACAGACTTGAATGGTTGCCACCAGACTGTTGCTTGAACCTGGCTTCCAGCACTAGACCTGCTCTTATTACTCAGTTACTGTTTTTGTCAATGTTCTACCTGTCTTGCTGTCATCCCTCAGCTTCTGACTTGCATTGCCTTGCAGAGTAACTAACTTCTGCTGCTCCCTGGCACATATAACACCACCTCTTTCACTTTCAGATATCCTCTTGTTCCTGCCAGATGGATAGGAGGTTGCTTTGGCTTCATGTACCCAGGTTCAGCCAGTAATGAGTCTGAGCACATATTCCTGATTCACAAACAAATACAGCTGGTCATACAGATAAAAACATCAGTGGCATAAACATGAACAGCACACTCACTTCTGTCCCACCTTTCCAGCTGATTTGGTTTAAATCTACTTGTAGAATATGCACAAGCACAATATGCTTCTTTTCAGTAGCTCGGCCCAGAACCTGCTCTCCTGTACTTGCTTGAATCTGAACCCATGGGTGTCAGACCCATGGCCTGCCTCTCTGGATAAGGTCACTGTCACTCACACCCCTTACTCTACTTATTGGCTGCTCCAACTTGAACTTCTCTTGTGTACATATGAACATAGAGGACAGAGAGAGACAGCCAGAAAAAAGGAACAGTCATAAGAAGAAAGGACAGATTTCAGTTATCAAGCAGAGGATTTCATAGAAATGCATTGACCAACAGGTTACTTACATACAATGAGTGACTCTGGGCCCCTTTTCTCTCTTCTAACTGCATCCTTTAGGAAGTCCTTTGTCCTTTACACAATAACCCCTTTTAGTTTGCATGGTTTTCTGGAGAATTTATTTTGCTGACTCATTTTGGTGAGCTTCCCACCCAGGAAGATGACCTAATTATTGTCCTTTAGTCGTCAAAGAAGTAGCTGAGCCAGTATACTCTTTCAGTGACTGTGTTGCCAGCTTTCCTTCACCTGTCACTGCTTCTGTGATCCTTTCCATGGTTTTGTTCAACATGATTAATCTTTAGTGAGGTAACTTACTTAGGTAACATCACTTAGGTAATGAAAGGCATGAAATATAGGTCTTTATAAAGTATTCTATCTGGTAAATGCCGTACAAATTTTTGTACCCCCTTTACTATAAATTAGGCAAATATTCAATTTCTACATTTATTTCATTTTATATTTAGATACATACTTAAGACTGCAGTTTTCAATTTCCAGAGCTGCTTTCGCTCCATACTAATCCTATGTCACAGCAAGGTAACTCTAAATAAAAGCACATGCCAGGTCTTTTTTTCCTACAAAGAAAATCCACTTTGATGTTCCAGTAGCAGGTGCCCTAATATATACTAGATTTCAATCTGCCAAACAGGGCACCAGAACAGATTATAGAAGCATGAAAAAGAATGTCTAGACAGAGCCTGAAGACCTTTTGCCTTTGGCACAAATCATAGTCATTCTTCATCAGTTTGTATTCAGAGTCTGGGAAGTATGGGAAAAGAAGCCACAAAGATCTTTCTGATTTTCTCTGGATTAAGCCAGAAATCAAGTAACACTTAGAGTGAAGAACCTAAATAAACATTTAAATAAAACAGACATTTCCTATGAGTTGCAGAATTAGTGAAATTTCTTCCCAAAATGTGTGTCATTTTTTTTCCAATTCATTTTCATTCATGATATCACCTGCATAATTTGTGGGTTTACCCATGTACCCAACCTGACCTCTGGACTGTCTATACATATACTGGTGTTGTTTCAGTACTCATATGCTGTCCAGTTCCCCCAGCTGTTCAAAGGAGACACTAACATTTGGATTATTCTTATGATCACTAATTTTTATTAAATTTGGTTTTGATACCCTAACATTTCTCTCATGTTCAGCATAACTCAGCTGAAAAGTTACAGGGGTAGGTGGATTTAGACAGACAAAAAAAGCTAACTCATAAGTCTTCTTTCTTCAGAAGACCAAAGGAAGAATTGAGAAAGAGAACTCATCCTTATTATTCTCCATTTGCTTACAAATTTCCAAAATTATATATGCAAAAGACAGAAGAGAGCTAATTTTATTTATTTACTTCCCTTGAATACTTTGTATGTCAAAAGAAATTGCTCAGGAAGATGGAGACCATAGGGAATCCTACAGACCTTAGACACAGTGCTGGGTTTGGCTGTCTGTCTCCTTGGATAAGTGAGTAATAGACATATTTTGTCCTGGAAACTTGTTCTCAGTTCTTTCAGAAAAAGAAAAGAAAAAAAACCAAAACCAACAAAAAACCTCACAAAAAACCAACAAACCAAAACAAACCCCGTGTGTATTATTTGATGAGAAGTATATTTCATTTCTGATGGCAGAAAAGCCATTGTCCTCTCAGTCTTCTCTCTGTGCAGTGATACAACAATGTACAGCCTCCTTTCTCCCCTTCTGTGAGTAGCCAATGAGTCTTGTTATGCCTCAACAATGGTTGTCAGAGGCATATCAGGGAGGGGTGGAAGATGTGCTATGTCCAGGAGACAGACAGGAGAAGATGGAAGCCTTATCTGTGGGGGTGCTTTGCCTGGCCACCAGTTCATGTCTGCCATGGGACAGGCAGTCAGCAGGGGAACACCAAAGACACTGTACCCCAGAGACACTGCAACTGATGGCAAAAGGTCTCTGCTAATGGACTGCGCCGGGACATTGGACTGGGCCAATTGTCTCCTGTCAGCAGGCAGACTTTGGGAGGAGCTGGGGACATAAAAAGTAACTGCATCATAAGCCTGGGGGCTGTTCAGTTCTTTGCCTTTTGACCCTCTGGGGGCTTTTCAAACCTGCTTTTTGAGTCCTGCCTTGGATCTCCTGGCTCATTGCTGGCTCTTGCTCGCCCTCACATCTGTCCTGCCTCCCTGTGTCCCTGACCAGCGCCCTGCCTGCTCTGTCTCTGTGCCCCTTCCTGAGTCACCTGTGTTCTACCCTGCCTGCCTCCAAGCCTGCACACCACCGTCATCCTCACCACAACCCTGTCCAGGCTCCTGGACCAGACTGATGTGATCATTAGGCTATCTAGTCAGAGTTCACTTTTCTTCGCTTGTTTATGACTCCAGTGTTCCAGAACAAGAAGATGAAGCATTTTTAAATTCTTGAATTCCCATACTCAAACAATTGGAACACACACCACTATCATCACTAAAACTTCTTGTCTGGACTCTTTACAAGGAGGGAAAAAATAGACATTTACAGAGCAAAATTTTTAACATTTATCTGATGATGAGATGAATAGCACCCAAAAGTAAGCGTAACTTTACACTAACTATGAATATTTCAGAGTAGGCGGGATGAATTTCATTACTTCAAGTTCCCCTGATAACATGGAATGCAAAATGGTAAAATAGTCTGTTTTACTCAAGCAGAAAGTAGACTTTAATATGGTTCCTGCAATCAAGTCAGTGGAAAATACTGACAATGCTTTACAACCAGTATGTTCTAGGAATGATTGGTGGATCCACTGAAAAGAAGAAATTTTTAGAAATATCTGATTTGTTGTTCTTAATAAGACTTAATGATGAGCTAGGGGCCCCTTTTTTCAGAAGTGTCCAAGACTTGTATGACTCCCAGTATGCCTAGAAGGGCATCTCTAGATAATGGTGGAATACTGGGCTGACTACAATTAAATAGGTGAGGTACTTTTAATTATGCAGATAGATGACCAGGGATCTTTACCAGTACAGCCTTTACTATTCCACTCTATTCTTCATTCTACTGAATTCATCTACCTCATCTCACAGTTCTGTGTTTCCACATTCATAAAAATAATTTACACCACCTAGGAGCATCACAAATCCTTTGCCAGCTGGCAAAGACACTCCTGTAACAGTTTCTTTCCAGAGTACAGTTATGAGGACTGATATCCAACAAGAAGATGAGGAAAGTAAAGTGAATAAATAAATAAAGTGAAATTATAAAATATCTCTTTACATTCATAAAAGTGCATACATATAAAACACACATGCAAGTGAGAACATCATTCTGATTTCAAGTACTGATTGCTTGACAAGTGGACATATGTGCCTTGGCTTCCTTTCTTCAACTCTGCTGGTAATACAGAGCAGCTGTGACCCTAAATTTAAGCTAGGATTATGACTGTTATCTCTTGACAAATTTGTTCACAATTCTGCAGACATTTTTGCTGATTCAATACCACTTTACACTGGCATATATCCAGATTTCTGCAGAAACTGCAGTTATGCTGAGCTTTTAAAATATCTTTATTTTGTACAAAGACAAGGATATGAGTATTAGAGCAAATGTCAGTTTCATATAAAATGAAGTCAGGATTTAAATGAAAAAGGTGGCATCTGACCCTTCACTACCATACATCTAGAGTGATTACAAAGGTTTGATGGCAATTTAAGCTAGAAATATACCAGAGTGAAACCACTGACTTAAATGCAGTAGCAGGGCCTGATTCTGCTTTTCTTTTCCTATAAATATGTCTGTGCATGCGTGTGTGTGGGTGTGTGCACACGTGTATGTTGACGGGGGGGATTGTCCCTCTTTGCTCTGCACTGGTGTGGTATCACTCAAGTCCTGTCTGCAGTTTTGGGCACCACAATATAAGAAAGGCAGTGAGCTGCAAGAAAGTGTCTGTCCTGGTTCAGGGCAAATTTGAGAGAGAACCCCCAGAGGGGCTCCTCTAGGAAAGCAGGTTCAATTGGTCCCTTCCCCCAAGCAGTTCAGGAGAAAATATCTCCTTGGAGAAAAATGGAAAAAACCTGTTTATTAAACAATAAAACCTAAGCAATATTAAACAATAAAACCCCTTGCTGCTCCAAAAGAGATGACAAACTCAGAAAGTCCCCTCCCTGGGTTGCAGCTCAGCTCACTCAGTCTCTTATCAGTCCCTCCAGCGCTGGAAATGTCACAGTCCAGGCCCAGCCCGGTGGGCCACAGGTGCGAGCTGCTGGTGCTTCTCTGGTGTTCAGTCCAGAGCAGGTTTAAACAGGTCCAAAGAAAAAGGAAAAAAACCCACAGTCCAGGGAACTTCTTTGCCCCAGCTAGATAAAACTAACTAAAACAAAGGAGAGCTCTGTCCTGCTGTCTGTCCATCTGCAGACAACACAGTCGAGGAGCAGGAATGTGGAGGAGTGAGTGCAGTGTCTGTAAACAAACTGAACGCTTCTTCTCTCCCCCCTTTACTCTCCAGAACACGTCTTAAAGGTGCAAAACTTATTATTCAGCATAAATAGAACAAGAAAATTGGGGATAAAAGCATCATATAGTCAGCCTAGGACAGTGTCCAAAGGGGAGGGTAACAAAGATAGTGAAGGGCCTTAAGGGGAAGCCAAATAAGGAGCAGCTGCAGTCCCTTGGTCTGTTCAGCTCAGAGAAGATAAGAGACTGAGGGGTGACCTCATTGCAGTCTGCTAATTCCTTGTGAGGAGAAGAGGAGGGGCAGACACTGATCTCTGCTCTCTGGTCACCAGTGACAGGAGCTGAGGGAATGCCATGAAGCTGTGGTCAGGGGGTACTTAGGTCAGATGTTAGGGAAAAAGTTCTTCACCCAGGGGATGGTTGGACGCTTGAAGAGGCTTCATGGGGAAGTGGTGGTGGTCACAGCACCAGCCTGACAGAGCTCAAGAAGCATTTGGACAATGCTCTCAGGCACAAGGTGGGATTCCTGACACTGTTCTGTGTAGGGCCATGAGCTGAACTCCATTATCCTTGTAAGTTCCTGCCAACTTAGAATATTCTGTGATATATGTAAATGTAAAATTACTACGGTATGGATTCTGAAAGCTTGAACTTGTTTTAAAGTGTTAGAAAACTGGAATGAAACATTTCTTTACCCTCACTTGCATTACTTCTAGCGCCATATTTGCAAAAACATTTTTCACATCCACAAAGAAGGAAAATAAGTCAAGATTTGAGATTTCCATATAGCTTTAACAAACACTGCCTAAAATACTTCATGTTGTAGATGTTGTATTTTTGATATTTTTTACCCTTAAAGCACAAAAAAAATCTATATACAGAATACAAATTAAAAATGAAATAACATAATTTTCCTTTAATTTTTCCACTAGAATCTTATGATCTTATGAGTTCTTAATGAAGCTGAAGTAATTTTAACAACAACAATTTTAAAAAATCTGTCCTTGCTTGTATCTGTACAAGTCAGATTTAATTATTGAGAAATATTCCTTGGCAGTGTCTACATACACACACAAGATCAAACACATTGTGACTTTCAGTTGTACTCTAGTAATTTTAAAGTTTGTGGCTTTTTAAATTGCTGGCTGTTGGAACAATAAAATGAAATTCAATGGCAACTTAACAGCTCAGCAAGTGCAGTATGATATTTTCCTTGGTGCCGCAGGATACCTATGAACATTTGAAAATGTGTTTTGAAATGTGCCAAATAGTTTTATTTAATATGGACACTTCAGAAAAAGAAGAACTGATCAGCATGTGGGCATTATGGGCATTGCATTGCTCTGACACATTCTAGCAGCATGAGACTTGAAAGAGTTCTTTTATTAAATTTCTGATTAAATGTCTGAATGCTTGTTGAGAATGAAAAGTAGGACTGCAATAAATAAAAGCAGAGCTAACTGAATATATTAAATTCCCAAAAATATTTGTATATCTCTTCTCATCCTATACTTCTCAGAGAATTTTTTGTTAAAGACCCCAAGTGCATTTGCTTAAGAAAAATATTTACAGAAATTATGAACAATGCATATCTTGTTTATAATGTTCCATGTCAATTACACTCTGGATGGAAAAAGGGGCTAATTTGAACATTTTTAAGAAATACAATGTCCCCAGTATTCATTTTGTACTGAAAAATGTGGAATGTACCATGTTATAAACACTGTGTTTCAGGTTGCTTTGGGGGCTGATAGTAGGTACTGATAGGCATATGACTATACCTGATTAATCCACTTTAATTCCCTAGAAGATTAACTTTAATAAAAGCAGATAGGGAAAGATAACTGGCTAGCCAGTCTTACTAGATAAAATTGAAAAAGGACAGTTTTGTGGTTTAACCTCAGGAAGCAGCATGGTCTTACAGAGCCCCTGCTCACTCCTCCACAGTGGGATGGGAAGAAAATCAGTAAGGTAAAAGTGAGAAAACTGATTGGTCAAGATAAAGACAGCTTAAAAGCTAAAGTAAGAGTCCTGCACACGAGCAAAACAAAACAAGGAATTAATTCACCACATCCCATTGGCAGGCAGGTGTTCAGGCATTCCCAAGCAAGCAGGGCTCCATCAGGCATAGTGGCGACTTGGGAAGACAAATGCCATCCCTCTAAACATCCCTTCTTTTCCTTCTACTTCTTCTCCAAGCTTTACATGCTGAGCATGATGCCCTATGGTATGGAATATCCTGTTGATCAGTTGGGGTCAGCCGTCCTGGCCTTAATGCTATATAAACACTGATCAGAAAAGCTAAAATATTGGGATGCTATTAATGCCATGCTCGTTTCAAATATAAAATATGGCATCATAGGGGCTTCTGTGATGAAAATTAATTGTATTAAGGCCAGAACCAGCACAAAGAGTGACAGAACTCCTGAATCTGAGTGGTTTGACTCAAAGGACAATTGCCTTTGATCACTGAGAGAAACAAGCAGAGCTGACCGCATTTAACAAGCACTCATTCTTAGACAGAATGATGACCAGACAAGTACAAAATTCTGACAAAGAAACTGATGAGAAATCTGAAAATTTTGAAATTCCAAATCTTACCTTGTGTGATAATATACCAGCAGGTAAAAAATATCTGCTTTTTATTGGTTTGAAATGTTTTCTCACTTTCACCTTTATGTCTACATCAGCAACAGGATTGAAGAACCTTGTGAAAAATTTCAGGTGTGACTTAGAGATCTGAAATATACACTTTGGATCCTAAAAATAGCTGCTAATTTGTAATTATTTTATAGAATCTGAATGATCCAGACATCCTTTATTTTTTAATTAAATTCCCCTATATCCTAATTTTCCACTTCTGTGACTACCTGCAGCATGACTTCTTGTTTAAAATGTGTGCTGTGTTCCGTAAGATTGCCTTAACTTGTCCAATTTGCTGCTTTACACTGCATCTAGTACCATACAAATACATCTAGTACACATATAAATACATTATACGTGGACCAAGTTACTTGCAAAATGTAATACTAATAATTTTCCATGCAAAACAAACTGATTTAAAAAAAAAATTGAACTCACATTTAAATCACTACCCTGCAATGCAGAAGAAAACAGAGGCATCCAGATGGTAATTTTCTGCCCTTTAGTTAAATATAAGCTGGCAGATTCTCCTTGTAATGGTCTTCAAAGGACTTTGTTGTCTTCTTGAGCATAAATTCTTAAATTATGCAGATAGTAATTTTACCAAGTCTGATTTTAACAGTCTCACTTAATTTTTGTGTACTGGGTCTTGTTCCAAAATCTCATATTTCAAAGAAAAATCCTTAAGACCGTGAGTAAAATTTATTCTGAAGTCATAGTGTGTCAGCCCCTCTTGCTGAAGCAGCCTCCCTTATTACAGCATCATTTAAAAAGTTATTTAGGCCAAAGAATAAGAGACACAGTCTCACACTGAAAATGTTTCTCTAGTTTAATATGTTAAGGACTTTTCAGCTGTGAAGAAAAAGTAAGAGATTTTATTCCAACTCAAAAAATATTTGATGCATATAATATCATATTGTTTTGCATTTAAGTTTATAAAAGATATGTGGAAAAAAGGCCAGAAACTCTCCCTTTAATGACCTTCCTTATCTATGACCAGACAAAGTTGCATTTAATAGGACACACATGAGCTTTATCTGAATATAATTATGCAACCTATAATTCATCTAATAAATTGTGATCACCAGCAAATGTCTGACATGGCAGAAAAATATGAGGTTCCTTTCTAGAGGGGTCCTTCTTGCTGCAGTGCAAATGCTTATGTAGGTGATTGCTTGCACTTTTTTTCTTCGCAACAGTGCGTAATACTCTTGATGTGCTAATTTATTCCTGAATGTTCTACTTATTTGATTTATTAAATTTGCTAAATGTATGATATTGCCCAGTATATAGCCTTGTAACCCCCAGTGTCAAATCACATAAAATACTGTTTTTCCTCTACCATGTGGAAGTGTCATCTAAATTTTCCAATTATGAATTTATTTTTCCTGGAATTATTTGTGTAATACATTGAAAAATGGGTCCTTTCATGTTCCATATTTCTGTGGTAACTTGTCATGGTTAAAACCAAGCTGGCAAATAATGTTCCACAGAGCCATTCACTTACTAACCCCTCCCTTTCCAGTGGAGTAGGGGAGAGAACTGGAAAAACAAAAAATTAGAAAACTCATGACTCAAGACAGACAGTTTAACAGCTAAAGCAAAAGTCATGTGCACAAGCAAAGCAACAAGGAATTTACTCACTACTTCCTTGGAGGAAGTAGGTGTTCAATTATCTACAGGAAAGTATGGCTCCAACAAGTGTAACTGTGACTTAGGAATTAAAAATGGAACATGTGCATCCCTTTCCTCCTTCTTTCGGCTGCTTTATGTCCTGAGCATGTCATATGGTATGGAATGTTCCTGTACTTATCTGGGGAAAGCCCTCTCCCAATCTCCTGTGCACCTCCAGGCTTGTGGGACTCAGGGACCATTGAGATGGGTAAGCGAGGCCCAACAATAATTTGAGAAGAGGCCATGCACATGGTGATAAGGGGCTTAGAAGCCCACTGAGGTCAGCTTAGCCGGGAGGAGCTGGCTAAATAAAAAGAGATAGGAATGATGAAAATAGTCAGAAAATAAAAAACTTTAATAGCAAAAATAACAAACGTCATGCAGATACAGAGACTAAATTTCAAAGACCCCTGGGTGAGGCAAACACAGCTAGGTATAGGGGCACAAAGTCCAATCACAAAGGTGAACTAAGGATATGAACTAGGCGTGGAGCTAACTGGAAACAAGAATTGGAAACTTGACCAAATATGGGATAGCCCTATTATCACATTACTAATCCCTATGAGCCCACTGTGGCCTGGTCAAGAGTCCCCTCCCCCCAGTACTATACCTGTCATGGTTTATAGCCAAAGCCTCCTGTAAAAGCATCTGAGGAAAATCATTAGCACGGCGAGATCCCACAGAGTGGCATCTCCCTGGATAAGTCCCAGCCTCCAACTCTGGGAGGCATGGGGTCCTCCTGAGCCAGAGATGCTTTCTCTGTGGGTCTCCTTCTGGCACCAGGCCCTTCTGTGTGACACCCCCACTTCCCTGACAGCTTTTACCGGACAGGGGGACTCACTAGGGCACAATATCTCCTCAGGCGTAGGGTCAAACCTCAACCTCACAGTACAGCCATTGTGGGCTAGGGGAACAGAACAAGGAAGTGAGGTTTAGTTACCTTAAGAACCAGTGCAGAGGTACCAGGCTGCAAGCACAGCCTTGGACGGCCAGCAGCAACTGCTGTGGCAATTGCCAAAACTGTGGAGAGCCTTCCAGAACCTTTTGGACACTGGCAGGTTCAGCAGCTGCTGTGGGTGACATTGGCCACTCTTGGCTCCACCAGCCACTGCCGGCTGACCCTGGAACTGTGCCTGCATGGCCGCACCTGCCCTCCCAGCCTGTCCAGCTGTGCCCAGGCCCACCCCCTTGGAAAGGCAAGGGCCCTTGGCACCTTGCAGCTTCAATTGCTCTACAGACTGTTCCCTGAACGTGTCAGACTTGGTGATCCTTCCAGGTCCCTTCCAACTGAGACCCCTCTGTGACCTGTACCATATAGCAGCTCCCCCTGCAGCTCATGGGGCTCACATCTCACCTCTCCCATGGGAGCCCCTTAGGCCTCACCTGAGCTCTCCACATTGCAGAGCCCAGCCACAGCTCCCCCAAGGCCAGGGCACAATGAAATATCCTCACCTTGAAATATCCTCACCTTCCAGGCAGGGCCTCAGTGTGTCTGTTTCCCAAGTGCAGTTTCCCTTGCATTTCCAGGCAGTGCTCAGGAGCCTGGGCAGAAACAGACCCCCATGGCTTGTAGCCAAGGTGGGTAATGAGGCCTCCAGCCTGGCCACACCTGTGCTGGCCATGACCATCCCAGAATCCCCTGCATCTTGGACAGCCCATCCCAGTCTCTGGGAGAGCTGGGCTGCGCTGGATCCTGGCATCACATTGCATCACATCAATTCTGTTCCATTCCATTCCATTCCATCCCATTCCATTCCCATGTAGGTACATTTTGCAGCCTCAGCAGTCGAGTCTGAGGCAGAGTTTGGCAAAGGAAACTACTCTGAATCTTGTCACTCTGTGGGAGAGTGTCCCTTAACCCTTTGAATACTCACACTTTCCTGTTCTTGCCCTTCCTCTTTCCCTCAGTCTCTGCACAGGTAATTTTTGAGTTGAGTTTGGTTTTGTACCAATCGATGTTGAATTTTTGTTTCCTTTTTTTCTGTGTACTTTTACCATCAAGGAGTGAACCTTGCCAATGAACTTTGTCATGTGAACTTTTATATTAACCCTGCTTTTGCTGATACCTTTTTCTGACAATTCCTTATAGAAATGACCTAAACGATTCTTTTGCGTCCTGCTGTTGTCAACATGGTGCACATCACCAGAAGCTTTGTATATTCATGTTGTGTGTCTCTGGCTTTGTTTTGCTCAGTAGAGTAAAAGAGCCTCCTCTTAACACAAATGTTTCTATGCTTCCATAAAGCTTTGATTAAAGCATTTCAAATTAAATCGGCTGCTTACTCAAACATTTTATGACACTGTTTCCAGCAGGGTAGAGCAGCATAGAGCACAGGTGACTCTAATAGAGTCACAGAAGAGTTAGGGTTGGAAGAGACCTCTGCAGATCCCCCAGTCCGACCCCCTTGTCAAGACAGGGTCACCTAGAGCAGGGGACACAGGAATGTGTCTGAATGAGTTTTAAATGTCTCTGGAGAGGGAGATCCCACAAGTTCCCTGGGCAGCCTGTCCCAATGCTGTGCCACCTTCACACACCCTCACACCCTTGGCATGTTGTGGAGTTGCCCCCATGGCCATGCGTGGTCATCTCTCTGGGGAGATCCCTGTGCCTGGATATGTTTGTCATAGCCCCTCTATGCAAGGGACTCCTGGCCCAGGGTCTGGCAGCTGAGGAGAAGTGGCTGGGTCTTGGAAGAGCAGCACCCGTGGCCTCACAGTCCACTGCACCTCACCATAACCACTTGTCACTCCAAGTTTTAAGGACTTACCACCCTTACTGAATTTCTTCAGTAGGTTACACTCAACATGAAATATGAATATTCTGGGATTCTTCACTATCAGCTGTGGCGGTGCCGAATCTGAGCCCGGCTGGCTCCACAGAGATGCACAGCCAACAGCCTGTTATTCCGGGCACGGGCAGCTGCAGAACCCAGGATCTCCCACGGGAGCAACTGGGAGTCGATGCCCTTCTCGGAGCTCCCTCCACGTCTGAGGTGGAGGAGGCAGCTCCAGCAGGCTGAGGAACAGAGGCGACAACACGAACGAAGGTGAAGGACCAGGCGTGAGGCAGCAGTTCTCCACAGCAGAGGGAAGGTTTATTGAAGGGAGCAAAGGGTACTGACAGGGGGGGAGGCTGCAGGGAACTGCCACGAGGGGCGGGGTGAACATAACATATATAGGGGGGCCAGGGGGAGGTGAACTCCTTCCCCTGGCCAATGAACTTAACACTAAACATAATTGACAGGGAGCAATAACAAATGAAACAACATTAGGGGAGGGCCAGCTCTGCTCTGCCCAATCACCCTCTGCCCTGGGGAGAAGGGTCTGGAAAAGCAGGCAGAGACAGAGAGTGACAGGCAGGCAGGCTAACAACTCAAGATACAGGGGTGGGAATTAAAAGATACAAAAAGGCGGGAGTAACTAAGCGACCAAATGACGGGCAGCCCTGCAGAGGGAAAAACAGGGGGAGGGGAAGCCTGGCAAGCGCCATCTTGGGTAATTGAAACTAATACATTACAATACAATAAATTAAAATTGAACTGAACTGGGTAGGGGGAGGGAGACTGCGGGGGCGCACCGCAACAATCAGCCACATCCTGCCATGGATTTTTACATTTAGTTGGAGGACATGTTTCATATCAGCCATGTGTGATGAACTCTGGCTTTGTGATAACCTGTGGTTCTCTACCTCAAAGTCTTCTTCAGCTGTCAGAAGGATTTTGTCATCCAGTAAAGTAATCTCAGTCTATTACTGAAACTCAGATTGAATCAGGTCAGTGGAAGTGGTTGCATTTTCTTCAGGTTTTCCTACAATTAGTTCTGCAAGAAAATTATTCATCCTTACAGGTAAAGTGTGAGAAATACCTGATATGTTTCATTGTTCAATTCTTTCTACCAGGAATATTATGGAAAGAAAAAAATCCCCATATCTCATTAGATACAGACGACCCACGTATTTTCTTTTTTCTTTTCACTTCAGGAATGTATCTATGAATATAGTACTGAGAGGTCTTTGCATATTCACTGTTTCTAAAGATTTCATAGACAAATACTTGTAGATTCAGAAGATTTAAGGTTATCTATTTAAAATTTTTATAGCTATTAACAATAGATGTTGCAGGAAAACCTGGAAGTCTCAATAATAAGACAAGATAATAGCAAGATGGCTGCATTTCCCTCAACTTTGTACTGAAATCCATAGCTAAACTAGCGACTTTATGTTCCTCTTACTGTCGGTGGAGACTAACAGGTTTCTTCAGGTGAAAACTAATAGACTTCTTATTGAAAGTTTTACAATTATATGAACAGCCTTTGAAAATAATGTATTTCTCTCCAAGGACTGTGAAGCACTACTGGGATAACTAGGTTAGATATGGATGTTGACATGGCAGATATCCATATTTAATCAGTTGAATATCAGTTACAAAAAAAGACAGTTGCCCCAATGAATCTGCTATCTAAATAAGAAAGGAGGAAATGGAAATTTAAAGACATTAAAGAGCTTGCACAAAATCAGAACCTAAAGTATCTCCTGAGTTTTAAGCAGAAGGCTGTATCTGCTTCAATTTTCAGTGTTCAGTTGTTCTTTCAAAGCTTCTTTGGCACCCTGAAAAACGTTCTCATACTACACGGCTATGTTGATGGCAGTTTTTCTATGTTTATTTTGTAACTTATTTCCATTGTACTAAAAATGCTGTTTGATTCACTTCTACATGGAGACCTCATAAAAAATTGAAAAGCTTCAATAATTTTAAATCATTCTACACTGCATATAGAGATTTAAATTTCAGAGCTATTTTTTTATTAGCACTTTAATTTGGAAGGTACTAGGCTTCCACAAGATTTAAAATTACCGGAGCATTTCAAATTTTTATAAGCTTTCTAGTAAAGATGTGACTGTGGTTCTGGGCTTATAAAGTGTAGGACAATTTAAATTTAATCTAAATTATTTAAGTGCTTCAGACTTCAGGGAGATTTTCAATCTCTCAAACTGGGATCCATGTTCAGAGACTCGAGAAATCTTATAATGTAAAGTGCTTTCATAATCTTAAAGATCTGTGGGCAGCATTCTAAGACCTTTGTTATTTTCAGTTTGTTAATTTAAATGATCTGTTTTCATCTGCAATGTATGGCAAGGCAAACAGGTGTAATAAGATCATAAAGGGAAGTCTGTTTCCCCTAGAAAATTTTGGAAAAAAATGAGCTTTCCAACTGAGATACATGGTGAAGTAATGTGAAGAGCACCATTTATTAATGTACATTTTGAAATTTGCTCTAAGATGTTACACATTCTATAGTCCCACCTATGCCCATCGATCTTAGGCATACTCATTATCTTACAATATCAAAGACATTTAGCTTCCATCTTCAATCTTTTCAAGACTTAGTTTCACCTGGAGAGGAACCAAAATGTATTTAATTGCATTTTGTGAAACTTTTGTCTAATGTGAAGATGTTAACTTCCCATAAAATCAAAAAGACATCTTTTCCCTATATTTCTAAAGCCATCTTTGCCCTACCATCAACAAAATATTATGGCACTGAAAACATACGGATGCCTGATTTGTATAATCTTTTGAAGCAAAATTTCGAAGACCATTGTTGTGTGCCTGGGGAAGGATTCTGTTAGCCTCATCAGTTATTTTAGAATGTAATGTCTCCATCCATGTAATATGATGTTGCAGTGTGATGTAATAACCTGTCTCAGTCATCCCGGTTCCTCCCCCAGGTGTGCCAATAACTTCTCCCTTCCCCTCCCTTACCCCCTGCTGAGTGCTGTCCATCAATCTTGGCATTCCAGAAAGGGCTTCGTGTGATTGGCGAAGTTCAAAAGATGCCTTTCAACCCTGGGGGACATTGGGCCATCCAGGTGTCATTTGTCCCGTGACACTTTCCCCCTCTTACCTGGTTGGTGAGATCCCTACCCCTTCCCTCCCCTTCTCCCTGGGGTTAAAAGACACAGCAACCACACAGTTCAGGGATCTGTTGGAGCTGTTGCTGCATTCAGAGGCCTATATACCAGGAATAAAGCTCTGGATTGAAACCCTCCAGCAGAACCCGACTCCTTTTCCTTCACCTCGCCTTGAAGCCTCTCCAACAGAGGTAAACCTGAGCTCCTGCATGCCTGGACTTGTCCCAAGCACCCAGCTGCAGCATCCAGCTAGCCAGGGGTGTCTCTGAGGTAAAACCACCACAGCTGCCGCCTTTGGTCAAGCAGTAAGGGCCAGACAAGCCCAGGCACATTCCATCCGGCTATATTGGTACTTAATTCCAATAACATGTGAACATAACTAATTGATCTTATCTTTTCCATCACTATGACAGTTATTTTCTGTTAATGGAACATTATTTATGATTCAGATTGCTTAGTCAAAGAAATCTTATTTATTTTTCGTAACCGTAGAAAACTTCTAAAAGCATAGAGCAATTGTTGAGTGTCCTGGTTGCAAAGAGGAGAGACAAGTTTCAGGAGATGTGGTTGTCTCTCAGTTGCTATTCTATAGCACTCAAATCATCACTGGGAGGTGTGATTTCAGGATAAAATCTCTCTCTCTCTCTTCAGCAGAGAGTCAGAGTCACTGTGGACTCTGACTCTGCCATACTGCCAGTCCTTTTTCCTTTCTCTCTGGGATGCGACTGTAGGATGTAGTGCTGAAATGCTACCATCAAAAATGGAAATCAACATTGCTGACCCAACAGTTCTGACCTGGAGGCTTCCATGGGGAAAGGACTGGCAAGGGCAATACCAGCCGAGTCAAGCTCATCAAGCCAAGCCTAAACAAGTCAAAATAAGGCAGTGGAACAGTGGGAAAGTGGCTGTGACCTGTGGGAACAACCTCCAGAGCAGTGAAGCAGTAGAAGCAGAGGCACCTGTGCAGAACTGAGCCACAATGGAGCAGCAGTGCAACCTGACTCAAGCTACCCAGCTTTTTGGGAGATTCTTTGTCACTGTTTGTCATTTTTTTGAGCTTGGGGCAGAAGGGGAGACACACACATTAACTGCAGGTGCTCCCCTGCCATCTTGCCTTTGGTCCCAGTGGCCATTTGGTAAGGTGCATAGGAATGATTGCCATATTGCCTTTGTATGGAGAAGTCACATGGGCACGACCTATGCGGGGTGTCCACCATCTTTTGTTCCTCATTGGTGGTGAACACCATTTTGTGGGTAAAAAACTCTCGCTTTTTGTATGCCTTTGCTATTTATATTGCTGTCATTATGTTTATCTTACCAAAGATTTACTCTTTCAGTAAATTGAAGACTGAAAAGAGAAGTGGCTTATCCAGAGTTCAATTTCCAGATAGTGTTGAAATCAGCACATAAAGTTAACGCTGAAAGGTGTTGGAATCACTAATTTTGCAGAAATGAGCCTTTAGATTCAGTTTGAGCAAAAGTTACATGAAATCTTTTGTGCGTGTGTTAATCAAGATGCATCAAGAGCTGCCAGGGAGTAGTCAATTATGATAGTAAAGCAAGGCACTAGAAGCTCTTGAACTAGATCAGGCCAGTAGCAAAATGCCATCTTTGATCTCCAAATTTCATAGGTCAGATCCAACCGGGTAGTGGACAGTCACATAATTTACACCACTCTAAACCAGAAAAAGCCTTAAAGATATATTATTTGAGTCACTAAAGGATTGGAAGATCTAAGATGAATCTTCTGAGGTGAAATAATTGATAAAGCAAATTCTGTCCCTTTAATAAAAGAGCAGTGGCCTTCTGTTTGGATAGCATCTTACTGTACAATCCCTGCTAAAGCCCATTTACCACCCACCTGGCTCAAATGCATCTAGGACACATGGAAAATACCTACACTAAACAAGCTGTTTACCATGTAGAGTGGAAATAGATAACTACTAACAGTCATTTGAGTCCCAATCCCTTTCTAAAAACGATATAAATGGAAAAGAAAGAAACAAAGTATATTAACTTATGAAGGAGTATGATTGGCTCTCATTCTTGCAAACTTGAGGGCCAGATTCACTCATTTACTGTAAGTACTTCAGTTGCTTTTCTGTACAAAGAAGTAATGAATTTGGTTTAATGGAAAAACACTAAACTGAGTCTACAGCTGTGTTCTGTTCTTAGAGTAGTATAAACCATCTGGAGAATACTACTAAATGTCACCCACAGAATCAAGTCCATATTCTCAGCTGCCTTAATTTTAGTTTTTTCTAGTAATGTCAGTTTATACCATTGTGAATATATATAAGAATCTTCATTAAGTCATTTTTGTTTAAATCAAATTTTTGGTTAAATGAAGACAAGATGACAAGCTGCAATAATTATTCAGTTCTAATTGTTGTGTGAAATATGCAACAAAAGTTCTAACTATATAACAAATCATCCCAACAAATCTGTATAATACAGAAAAATCGTTGTCTCAGAGTTCCTGCACTGAGTAGGTCTGATGGATGATTAATAATGTTATACAGCTACAAAATAATAGAATATTCTGAGTGGGATATCTGTGGCCATAATGAACAAAAGGGGTTTTTTTTAGGACCGAAAATATATCTGTGGGGAAGGTCTACCATTCTTGTATCACAATGAAAGAAAAGACAAAAGTTTAAAAAGAGAAGTTGAAAATAAAGCAGATGCAGAAAAGATGAGACAGAAGTTGACAATAAACATCGTGATAATATATCCATGCTCACAATTCCAGATGAAGTCTATATACTACATTTTCACCTCAGAGATGGAATAAAGATATTTTCAAGATTCTAAAATTAACACTGAAGTCATAATAAGCTGTAAACAAATCCAACAAAGAAATAAAAACCACAAACCAAGTCTGTGTTCCCAGGCATGTTTTCTGTTCACAGAACGGAAATGAGGAATATGAGATAAGAGAAAATCTTGTTGCATCACCCCATCAATGCTATTGCCAAAGGGTGCTCTTTGATATAAACTTTTTCCTACTAATAGAAACTTTTTTTTACATTTTCCAACTTTGGCTTATTCATGTAAACAGAAGAAAAAGTTCCCAGCCACCATAGCTGTATTAGGAATTGATAAAACTCTGCATATTCCCTATGTATATGTGTAAAAAAAAAATTGTTTGTATATGCATGAGATTCCTAATTACTACATTTAATAGTAAATGTTATCCTTTTAGTTTGAAAAATTGCTTTATTTTTAAGATAATATTAAAGTCAAATTTTCAAATTTTTTTTTTCTTCCTTGATTTCTATTCACAATCATAGTTACTGTTTTATTTGCAAATGTAGCTTTTGTTGTTGTTGTTTGTTTATTTTTGGTTTGGTAGAAATCTCTGATTGTATTTGTGAAGAGAAATTTCACTTTGACTAAAGAGAAATTGTAATCAACAAATTAATTCAGTTTATAAAACTTTCAGCCAACAGATTTTTCTCATAATATTATCTATTATGAATTGTTTGGTGATTGATTTGCTCTCAATTTTAAATTTAATGAATATTTCAGAAGAATCTGGGGACTTTTTAGGGGGAAAAGCAACAACAGAAAAAAAGGCAGAATAAGAAATATAGAGATGTATTTGCTTGATTTTGCACAAGAGTGGAAATCAGCACCCATTTTCATCTGATTTTTTTTCACTTTTAAAAAACCCCAAACTAAAAAATTTCACTACAACAAGGAAAGTAAATAATAACAAAATATTTCTAAGACATTTTTGTTATACAACTCTGTAGTGCTGTGTAAAATTTTCTTCCTTAAGTCTAATTATTTATTATTCAATCAAGCAAAATGGCAAATGCAGTCAAGGTTCATTGAAGTAACCAAAAATTCTAATCAATAAACTCAGGGTGGTAAGTATAGCACCTATAAAATCTTGTAATACACACTGTAAAAATGCTTGTATGTTGTGAGAGTGCTACTCATCTACACATTTTAAATTCTTTATATGCATTAATTCATCTTTTCTGATAAATTTGTTCTTTTTTTCCCCTGAATTTCCAGTAATATTGTAAAATTTAAAATATAGTAAAGTGACAGCAGCTTATTTAAGAGATAAAGTTCTCCTGCAAAGACTGTGATAAGATCTCAAGTTTTTCCATATAGATTTTCTTGTACAAACTATTAGCTAAGCAGTCTGTGTTTTGATTTTCCTTTATTTGCATTGCCTTTTTGTTCGTGACGTATTTTGTTCTTGCACTGCTTGTTTTTCCCTTATAATGCTTTTTTATTTTTAATAACAAATGTTTTCAATTTATTAAAATTTGAAAAATCTGCTTTTCTGTCCTTTATACTGTGATTTAAATTTCTAGTGCAATATCTGGGCTACTAGTGGCCCTCTGTAAAATGGTATAAGGACTGCCACAATCCTAGTTGGCTGTTTCCCTGCAATCTGCTTGACTTGGTGGGACATCTTCAGCAGGTAACTGTAAAACTGTAGCCTGTGTGGTCTTCGGTAAAAAAATCATCCCTCTACAACAGCAGATATACTATCCTGTTGTACCATGATTACCATGACTCTTAGTCCCAGCATGTCAAATTTAGAAGTTACTCCCTCCAAACATCCTGTATCCACAAAATTTATTTGCCTGATGTGGCATCTAATCTATCAAGAATCATAAAAAGTAGCATTCTTTTTTTATATAAAAGCAATAGTTTGGTGGAATATTGTATGGTCTCCACTAAAGAATATCAAGACCATTCCTGAGCACTGTAACTCTATTGCTTATGTATACATATCGCTAAATTTCTTAAATTGCTTTAACTATTTATTAGCATGGTTTTGTTTTTTGGTCTCCAGCCATTTCCCAAATAATTTATATTTAGTTCCTGAGAATAAGGGTTAGGAGAGTCATGGACCACTCCCAATATACAAATTAGGAGAGTTTTTTTTTTCTCCAGAGTGTATAAGATTTTAATAGTATGATTACTAGCTGTTTTGAGTTTGCTGATGTGACTCAGAGAAAGGATTCCGGTGCTTTTAATATATTCCTTTAATTCCTTGAAATGTGGTTTTCAATTTATGCATTACAGAGATTTATGCATAAACCTTTACAAAACTGAAGGATTTAATTTGCTGGGAAAACTATTTTTAGTCAAGATTATTGCTCAATAATTTGTCCGACCATTAGTTTCACCCTTCATAAATGCTATGTTTACAACTTTCCAGGGGAGAAAAGGATTTACTAACACCCAAAAGACATCAGGGTTTCTGATATGCCTTATCAGGTGCCTATTCTCTGAGAGAAGCTAATACTGTGATTATCTGGCAAGTTCGTGGATTACAGAAAATCCCTTGGAGGAAGTTGTGTGCATGACTGCAGCCTCAGGAGAAGGGAAGGGCATAAGAATAAACCTCTCCTCTGACCAGCTTCTACTTCACAGAAGGACAAGCCTGAGGACAGTAATTTTTTTGGGACTGAATCCTAGATGAAAGAGCAATCCCAAAATAAGACACACTCTATCTAGTCAACTTTTCAGCCGAACTGAATCGGAAAAAATCTTTGGATCAGAACTAAAATAAAGACAGTCAGATACATTCAATTTCCCCCTCCACACACCCCTTATATTTTGTTTTGGAACATAATCACCCCATTAATATTTGAAAAGCAGTACATATTAGGAAGTCTTTATGCATGTTATGGTGTTAGTCTAATATCAAAAATTATTTCAAAACTTATGGTCCTAAGTAAGAGTATTGGCCACTTCTCTAGGGTCGCTAATCCTTGCAATGGAATGTATGTTAGTATTTGTCCTCTAAACCTGGACAGTATTGTTGTTGTTGTTGCCATTACTCACATCGATATGAATATTATTATAAATATCAATATTATTTTGGCCTGGAAAACACAATTATTTAAATGAGTTTACATTCTATTATTCTAGGTTTACTGTTTCTCTTTGCTGCCCTCTGGACAGTTAGACCCAAATTGTTAGAAGCATTTGTATGGATGAACTTTGGATATGCTATTCTAATGAAATGTTTGGCGTTAGTACCTATGGGTTCTGCTATATGAAGAACACAGATATATGGAAAGGACACAAAATACGAAGAGGAGCTAAGCAGAGAAAGGAGCAGTGGGAAACTGGAAACTTCAATTAATTCACACAGATCAGCTACAGAAGTTTCTAACTGACTAGTTCCAGTGACTTAGTGTGATAAGTCCTGGGAAGCTTCTCTCACATTCACTGTCCTGGGGACCTGCTCAGAAATTTGCCTGGCTCCTCAGTTGTTGTGGATTTGAGTCTAATTTTCTTTCTTAAGATTCAGTGCTCATGTACCATTGAGCTAATTAAATTCATTAATTATTTCTCCATATTCTACTAGTTCATTGTGTTCCACATTTCAATATTTTTCTCAATTTTTCAATCAATTCCTCTCTATTTGCAAGAAGGCCCAGGATGGCTTCTCCTCTGGTTAGTACATGGTTGCCTGTCTTTGGTTACTAGGAGATAATTCCTCTGTAAGTGGTGTTTTGTGATTCTGACTACCTTAAGGTTTTGTCCAGGAAATTTTTATTTTCTGCAAGTCCCTAATCATATACTGTCTGTCATTTCTTCTTTGTTTTTAATTTCTTACAACTTTACCTAAAAACTGAATCATTGCATTTGTTAACAAGGGTTTGTGGAGCTCTCTCATATCTAGGCCTGCAGTTTTCAAATGACTTAAAGGAATTATGCACTTAACTTTGCTTGGGTTTGTTATGAGTTGGTTTTTTTGGTTTCTTTTTCTTTTAGTAGGGAGAAAATTAGATCTACCCAATGATGCAAGGCTATTTAAAATCCTAACAAAAATTCTGATTCCAACTAACTTTTCATTTATGTACCCAATTGTCTCTATATATTGGAATTCTGCTTGTAAGAATCTTTCTTAGGCACACTTTCAATGAAGCATATTATCTTATTGTAATACCATCATTTAATACTATTTTTGTGTTTTCCTGTTATTTTCTTTGTTCTGTTTTTGCAATTATCAAAGTATGTAGTTTGTTATTTACTCATTTTTTCCCCAGATTTTTTTTCACCATGTACTCTGTATAAGATTCAATGTTTTATTAGTAACAGTTTGGATTTTCAGTATGTACCAGATGGAGTTAAAAGGAAGCTATTTTTCCCTCTTCTAGCTGCTAACAGTTGTTTAACACTTTTCTGAAGAAATGTACCAATTCTGAACTTAGGTTAAGTAGTCATATGTCAAAATATGGTAAGTCTCAGCTCAGACTACTGCAACATGCAAGACTTGCAGCTGTTATCATTAATAATACAGAACATGGAGACAATTGTAATATCTGTTGAAATCCTCAGTATCATAGAAATTATGATCAGCAAATCTTTGACATGATTATTTCATCAGTCTGTAGTTTGTGAATACTAATAAGATGTACTTTTGACACAGGCATCATGTCTGAACCAAAAAGCCATTACCGAAATTATAATATAAATAAAATGTGGAATGAAAGGCTAATAATGAGTGTGCCAGATGTTATACTCTGAATGCTTAGAATATTTATGGACTGTTGCAGTCAGATGGTGGCTGCTCTGGACACATGCAGCATTTGAGAAAAACAACATCAGAATATACTGAATAATAGAGTATGATACAGATGTTTTCTAGGGGATGGTAGTTACTGCATTCCTGACTAAGCACTAGAAAGAAAATTGGAATTTCAGTCATGTTGAAAAGGGGTGTTGGTGCATATTCTACTATTGGTTAAATAGTATTCATCTTTTCACTGATGACTGGAAAATAGTACTACTTTTCATCTCATTCAAAAAGAGAGAAAGACTGAAAGAAAACAATCAAAAGAGACAGCCAAGCACTTTTAAGAGCCTATTAACTGAATTATGGAATTAATCTGTCAATATTCTGTATGTTAAATCATATTCTTAAATATATGCAAAACTTATTTAATGCTTTAGTGAATACTTCTTTTTCCTTTTGGTTTGCCCCAAACAATGTCTGTGTAATTTGGGAAGTTGTTTTGTCACTGATTAACTCTTAGAAGCAGACAATATCTGTTGTTTTAATAAATAGTATGCAAAAGGAAGTGAGAAGTGTAGCTGTAAGGGACCTAAAGTTTTGTGTGTAGCTGAAAAGTAGTCATTCCATCAAGAAAAATCATGACCAAAGACTGAGATCCAACTGTAGGTACTCCAATGAGATCATGAAAAAATGAGAGGCACAAGTAACTTTGACATTTATCAATACTTCATTATTTTTCCTCAGATCCTGGAATTCATTAATCTAAACTGATGACTATTTGCTATTTTTAAGTGTTGCACTGTTCCTTGCTGGACTTCATGAACTTCTATCAGCCCATTTCTCTAGCCTGTTGAGATCCCTCTGGATGGTTGGACAACCATTAGTGAGTCCTCCCAGTTTGGTTTCATAGCAAACTTGCTGAGGGTGAACTCCGCCCGATCATCCAGATCATTGAGAATATTAAGCAGTACTGGACCAAGTACTGACTACTGGAGTACACCACCAGCCACTGCTCTCCAACTTGCCTCTGTGCCACTGATCATGACTCTCTGGGTCTGTCCGTTCTTCCAGTTTTCAAAGCAGCTCACTTTCTACTTATACAGCCCATATTTCATCAGCTTTTCTATTGGCATCTTAAAGGAGACGGTGAAAGATATTACTGAAATTGGAGTAGATAGTGTCTACTGCTCTACCCTCATCTGCCAGCACAGTCATTTCACTATAGAAGTTCATTAAGATTGTCAAGTGTGTTTATTCTCCTTAATGAAACCTTGCTGGCTATTCCTGATGATTGTCTTTACATGCCTGAAAATAGACATTAGGTTTAGTTTATCTCCTTAAAGACCTTCAGAGGGACTAAGGCTGATCAGTCTATAGCTCCTGAGTCCTCCTCCTTGCCCTGTCTGAAAACAGGAATAGCATTTCCTTCCCTTTCAATGACATCAGCAAGCTCTCTCAGAAATTGTGGGTGTATCCCATCATGGATCATGGATTTATGTATGTCTGGTCTCTCAAGTACTCCCTGACATGATTTTTTTTCCTGCATCTTTTCATCTTCTTTTCTCCAGATTGTTCCCTTTGTTTCTGTTACCTGGGAATCCTGAAGGCTGGGTTTTATAGCAGATATTACACTTTCTAGGCAAAGAAGACATTTAGCACTTCTGCATTTCCTGTGTCTTGTGAACCAGATCTCTTCTCTTATTCAGCTGTGGTTATCCTTGTGTGTTTGTATCCCCTGGTTTTTTGTCTAAGCACATTGAGAAGGAATGGAAACCTCAGGGTTTTTTTCAGCCAAAAAGTCTCATGCTGTAACACATAAAAATAGGGAGCCAAAGAGATGCAGCTTTCCAATGTGCCCTCTGTTAGCTGGTGAAATGCAAAAGACAAATCCTAGTCTATTAAAGAATTTTCAGGAGAAAAAAGCGTGGGGACATTATTTTAGTTAAGAAGAATGGCCAAATGATATAATTGTGTCTATTGTAAAAGTTTAATAGAATGGGTTTGGGGTCAGACATTAAAGATTTTCTGGATCCTGTAGTGAATTTGATGTGGGATGAGGGATGTCTGGATGAAAGGATATCCTCCACTATCAGGAAGTTCTAGAGTGCTATTAGAATGTGAAAACTAACTAAGAGTTCCCTAGGAATTATGTTCCAGAGGGAATTTTAACAGGTAATTCTCTGATAAAGACAAGCAAACACCACTCTATCTAGAAAACAAGGCTGTCTGTCATACAATAATAGTTTGGAGTAAAGGCTTAAACTCCAAGAGTTCCAGTGGGGTGTATCACGGTCATTAAATGAACACAGAGGGAAAATAATCTCAGAGATGGTCATTAGCTAAAAGTTCTGAGAAGTAGACTGCAGTTTCCCAAAGTCATTGAGGAAACTAAGTCTCATTCAACAGTGAAAAAAAAAAAAAATCCAACATCCTGAATGCCTTTGTGAATCCTGGCCTGAGGTAAAATTGGTTTAAACTATCTCTTTTATTCAGGCTCTGAAAGGTTTTGAAATGGACTTATATTACTCTGGAGACAGATGCCAACCATCTATTTATAAGGTGTCCTAATATGATACTTTTTCAAGTCCATTTCTCACAAATTTTTCACTATTCATGAAACTGTAGAAGGTTATTTCAGACCAAAAGAAGTAAAGAAAATTTTCTAGCAGAGCTGATGGGCTTGGGGGTTCAGAAATGCACCTGAGATGTGAAATATCTAGTTCAAAGACTTAAATTTAGTGTTTGCTAAATACAAGAGAGGATATATGTTACAGAAAAGGTTAAATTGAAAAGGCTTTGATGGAATTTGTTTTGGGTGGTTTTCTTTAAAGAAAATGTCTTATAGACCCAGTTATTATGAGGAAGAAATAAGAACCAAGCTTCTAGTGCATGTTTAAATATACTCAATTAATTTAATAGCTATTTAATTCTTTAAAATGGGGGTGGAAATAGAAGTTTAGTATCTTCATTTAAACCAATATAGTAGCTTTTAAATTTACTGGATATTGGGAATAATTACATCTGTATTCTCTGGCAAATAAATGGCCTAAACACAACGTTTTAGCTCTTTTTCATCCATTGAAATTACATAGCTAGTGAAGTAGCTGAACCAATTTTTCTTAGCCAAGGAAGATACTGCTGGTCTGTTATGGTTTGCAATTATGATTTTATTTGATACAAAGTTGATGAGTTTGAGGTTCATTAGGATTTCTTTTGAATTACCAAATCATTTTGTGCAGATCATTCATTCCACAGCCAGCAGATGATATGGTAGAATTTTGTCATTATTAGTCTGAGCTATACTTGAAACAGTCACCTAAAGCTAAAAAGTATCCATATTATATTTCCAGTTCCCTCAATGAAACACATCCTACCGGGTTCATACTTAGCAATAACAACAGTTCTACTGAACAGAAAAACTATAGTTTTGTTTGGGGTGTTATTTTTGGTTTTTTTTTCTTTTTGCCTCGCTGAGGTAGATCTGTTGCCACCAGCTTTCATATTCACGTCTTTCAGGCCTTTGGGTAATAGGGCTTGGATCAGAAAGTTGTATTCAGAAAAAAATGACAAGTTTCTGGGGATTATTTTTTAACTTCATATTAAGGGGCTTGTCGTGACAATAACAGATTTTAAGGCATAACACCAAAGCTAGAAATTCTTTATGTCCACAATTATGAAGTAATTGGAAACAAAGTCCTATGCTAACATTTGTATTGCTGCAAGGTTTGAGACTTGTATAAGGCAAATCTCAATATGTTTTCCTTCCATAACAATTTACTTTAGAGGTCATCCTTCTGTACCATTAACTTATTTTTTAAATTGTAAAAGTGGGCAAAGCAGCTGTAAACAGCAGAAAAGCAACTCTGTAATCAGATGGTTACCTTGTAATTCCAACTGCAGGATTTGTGAATGGATTTAGCTGTATGAAGAGATGATGTGAAGGGTACCCATGTTGCCTGCTGTGAGAACATTCATTTGGACTACACATAGATGAATAATATTAAGAGAGACAAAGAATGACATCCATGTAGCCTGACCTGCTTGAATTTTGAGGGACACAATTCCAACAATATGACCATCCAGTCTACAATTAGATTAATACTTTGTATACCATAGAAGCTTTTAATGCAGAATAATTGACAGAATATTTCTCAGCACCAGATAGGGGCACCCACACTACAAAAAGATGCCATGGCCTTAAATATTAATTCAAACTCCATACAAGTTTATTAATGAAGAATTAATACAAACTCCACATGAAACTAAAGTTCTTCAAAACAGGACTGGGTTGCTATGGGATACTGAGCAATATGCAGCATTTTACACTAGGTCTGGTTCTTTTGCTAGTTTTAATACTTTTATAGCAAATATACTATGAATTTTATTATTAATTTTATTTTGTACCTTTCTTTCCTGTAGTTCTTTAAATATCCTGATGGAAATCTATTAATCACACCTACAGAAAAATGTTTTAATAAATAATATTGACATCTTGCGTGGGGTTTGTGGTGTTTTTCACTATGTATGTCTGACTAAATAAGTGTCCTGAAGGCATAATCCTTTAAAATAAACGATATAAAAAACATTTTTTTAATACTGGAAACAAAAAAGTCCAAATATTTCAGCTATCTTAAAGGTGATCATTAAAGGAAGTTAACACCAATTTTAAATTGGTATCTAGATGTTTTCATTTGCATTACACAAATTTCATGGGCACTTATAATAAGGAATTTGTACTCTAAGCTCTCCTGCACTTTCTATTAGTCTAGGGGATTTTTATTAATAATGTGAGAAGATATTGAAATGGGCAATTTAGCATTTTAGGTAAAAATCAGAATACAGAAATTAAAGATGCAATTATCAAAATATAATTTTTGTACTATTTGATAGGATGTTTGATACATGTACCTGGGGTAAATAGGCATGAGACAATATCTACAGAAGTTCATGCCTGCTTTTTTGCTCATAGAGAAACTGCCAGAAGAGGTGATAATTCTAGGACATCTATAAAATGGTCCTAAATTTGAGTGACTTAATAGACCACAAATAATCATTAGTAATTTTCTGCATGTGATTCCACCCACAAGGGTTAATCTTTCTTTCAAATCTAATATAAATATTCAGAAATTGAACCCTGTTTCTAGTTTAATTGAATAGTTTTTTATGTTTGAGTGACACTTTCTTGCTGCAAAGCAAATTCTCTAAATGTGGGATTTTTCCATATTTTTGTCATTAACCAGTTTGACTATTTCTAATTATGTTTTGCTTGCTGTCTCTGTATGTCTTTTTGCAAACAAACACAAAGAAACCACATGCAGTTTTGCATTCAGCTCACAGAGGTATAATCTGTTCCCTTTGCTGGAGGAAATCCTCGGTGATGTGTTGCCAATATTTTAACAAGAGACTCTCACAAATCATTCTCCCCTTAAGCTTGTGTTAAATCCATGCATCAGGAGTATGTGTACTCCAGAGAGGAATGGCAATAGACTCATTTGTTTCAAATTTAATGAGAAAATGCATTCTCATAAACATAACCAAGAAAGATAGGATCTTATTTGGCTAACAGTCTGGTATGAAGCTCCTGGAAATATCCAGACTATGTTCCTTAGTAAAAACATTCTGATGAAAAGCCTGCGTGCAGTTGGTTTACTTTGAAACAGCATATGAGCAATACTGTTATTCATTATCTACTGAAGTGTAATGCATGGTAAGATCTTTGTTTTCCTCACTATAGTATCCTTAATTCTATAAACTCCTAAGAGTTCCCAAATTAAAAATGTTGCAGATATGGTACACATACACACAAAAAGCCTGACTACAAAATTTTGTACATTCTGAAAAAAGTTTCCTCCTTTTAAAATTGCATAATGACACCCTTATACCACTTGTGTCTGTGTATTTTTCTTTCCCAGGGCAATTACAAGGGCTTAGCAGAGCACTATTGTATGAGGATTATCCTTAAGAATTTTCAGAGAATGAGACTAACAGTGCTATATTCCTAAGGATCTTCGCACAAATAAGTGATGTAGAAAGGATGCAAACGCTCTGCATAGGTCTGCTTCTGACAGTGGCTGAGAAACTAATGAGAGCCATAACCTTTAGGCTACCATAAATTTGAGGAAAGAAATCTGTTGTTCTAAGCTGTTAGAACTGTTTCACACTACACAGATAAATGAATTATTTATCAGATGAAAAAAGAGGGATGCAACAGAAGCAACTGTGGCACATCCTGTTCTCATGTACTCCAGCAGCAGTGTTGTGTGATTTAAAATGGTAGCACGGGCTTAATTTTTCTCTAAGGCCATGAAGCATACATCACCTCAAGAGCAGTTTTAATGCAGTACTTGCATGAAATATTATATTAATTTTGCTTAATTTTGAATAGGAAAAGTATTTAATAAAACTATCCATACCCTAATCATGGACAGTCCTCAACAACTTGAATTAAAATATGCTTACTCTTTCTGTTCAATAAGTATGAACAGGAAAAGGAAATGAAAAGGCATGGAAAGGAAATCACTTGTAAGGTTAGCCTGGAGAAAAGGAGACCGAGGAGACACTTTATCACTCCCTATCCCTACCTGAAAGGAGGTTGTAGTGAGTTGGACGTCAATCTCTTCTTCCAACAAGTGACAGGACCTGACAAAATATCCTCAAATTCTGCCAGGCAAGATTTAGATTGGATATTAGGAAAAATTTCACCCCTGCAAGGGAGGTCAGGCATTGGAATAGGCTCTCCAGGGAAGTGGTGAAATCACCGTCCCTGGAAGTGTGCAAAAAACACATAGATGTGACGCCTGGGTGTATAATTTAGAGGTGGACTTTGCAGTGCCAGACTCAATTGAGGTAGGATTCAGTTTGTGACCATAGTGCATGTAGGAGACAATCAAATATCAAAAGGAGAGAGAGCTACAGAGAGGAAGTTCATTTTCATGAACGCACAAGAACAGTGATTGGAAAACAAAAAATGAGATATGAAGAATTAGGAGCACACATACATTCCCCTTGGGAGGGATGCATATAGCATTAATCTCTTTGTCTCTATGTGCACCTAATTTATTACTGTTCACATCTCTTGTATTTGTCTGTTGTATTGAATACTGTTTACATGATGTCCTGGTTTGGGACAGGACAGAGTTAATTTCTGCAGTAGCCAGGAGTGGGCAAGGCTAGGACCCAGACATTATTGTTATTATGAAGGGAGATCACCTCCCCTCCTTTGCTGAGGACAGGGAAGGGACTCTGGGTCATGCTAGAGTGGGGAGGAAGCAGTCATGAATTTTCAGGGCTTGTCCAGGAGAGGTGAGTAAACATGTGATTAGTCCAGCTTTTTTCTTATATGCTCTGTTATTAGGACTTTACTGTTACTGTTCAATGTTTTACCTGTTAGCTGTTTTCAATAAACTGTTCTGGTCTCAACCCATGATCTTTGCCTTTTGTGCCTCCAGTTCTTCTTTCTGTTCTGTCTCACAGGGAGAGGGAAGGAGAAGGGAAGAATAGCATGTGGTTAAGAGCAGTTAGTGGGAACACTAAATTAGAAACTATTGCTCCTAAACAATATTTTTGTTTGGCACCCAAAGTCAGGCACAAAGTTTTGGGGTGACAGCAGCTGCCCAGAGATGATTGGAAAGGAATTTCATCTGACCATTTGCTGTATTAGGTAATGAACCATGTATCACAATGTTACTTGGTCTCTTCACGTGTGTGTGGTACCTAAGTCTGTGTGTTTTCCTTTATATGCAACATGTGCTACCCATGATGATATTTTTCAGAGCAGGTAGAGGGATCAAAGTTGGTTTGTTACTGTACTGTGTGATTCCAGCTTATGACTTTATAACATTCAAGGCAATGAGGGTCATTTGGGATGTATATTCAGTGTTGATCTCCTACCCTTACCTCAGATTCTGTTTAAAAGTCCATTAGCAATCATCCCCAGTCTGTGGGGGAGAACTGGGAAGGATTATTTTCCTTGTCTTTTCGCCCCCTTTTCCTCCTTTAGACCTGTTAAAACAGCTTTTGAGGATTTTGAATTTCCCTTGGATGTCAAGGAATGCATGTGCTTTTTGCTCGGTCTGCCAGGTCTCCTCAGTGCAGTCCACAACACATTTAGAATCACAAAAGAGATATTTTAGGACGGTCTTTCAGACATATGCTTCAAAGTTGGATAGTCAGAAGTGACATGGAAGATAGGAGAAAATGGGCCAGCTCTTGAAGGACAATTCTGCTCCAATGGTTTGAAAACTCACCCCCGAACAACTCAGTACCCTGATAACATATCAAAATTTTTGAAAGAAAAATGCTCTTGCAATTCCAGAGAGGTGTGAAGTTATGCAATGAGCTGAGCCTCAGCTACTATTTACCAGACACTGCTCATCACTAGACAGCACGTTAAGGAGGAGTTGGGGGAAAGTAGACCTATAGTGACTTCGACCACTAAAACTGCAGCTGAACCAGAAGAACGATCCATTTTATTAGCAATTTCCCTTAGACAAAAGAAGAATTCAAGACCAAATCAATTCACTTAGTGAGGGATGAAGAGGAGGTAGGGCCCTCACAACATTATTATTTATTTGCTGTTTCCAGTAAAGTATTCTCATCTCAACCCATGATCTTTCCCTATTGAGCCTCCAATTCTCCTCTCCATTCCACTGCAGTAGGACTGGGAGGGTGAGTGAGGCGTGAGACAGCAGCTTCAAGTGTGGAATCATTTAGTGGGAACACTAAATTAGGAAATACCATTCCTAAACCATGCCACATGGTAACGTGATAGAACAGATCCATGCATTCTGGATATCCTTACAAGGTGATATATCAGATAAATTTTGGCCCCCCAGAACCAAGTGAATATTTTGACATGAAAGTCAATGAATTCAGCATTCCATTAGTCTCCTGTCTTCACTGAGATGCATAACATTAGCCATTCCAACTATATATTACAAAATCACATCATTATTTAAGATCTGTCCTCTAATTTTCATTCCTTTCTGCCAACAGACTACTGTGTGCAATGGTGCATACTCATTTTCACTTAATGATCAGGAAATTGATTAGGATGCAAAGAGGACAACAAAGTTGATTAAAGGTTTCCCAACACTCACTTGCAGGGGGAAAAAAACCTTTAAATATGTCTAGCTTGGTTAAGATATAAAGGAAAGGTGATCCGATAATGTGAAGAAATATCTGATGCTGTCAGCACTTCAAATGAAAATATAGCAGACTGTTACAGGAAGAATTGGAAGGAATTATATAAAAATACCCACATGAAAACAGTGTTCTGAACTTGACAGAATAAAATGCAGGCAGTGGATCAGATCAACAACAGACTGAAAATGATGGAAAATCTCAAATATTATGCCTCATTTCATCTTTTCATAATACTCTCTAAAGAAATAATAAGATGGCATTGTTTAGAGTTTGGAGATCAGAATGGTGAATTCTAATTTGAGCTTAGTTACTAACTCATAGGAGAACGTGAAGGGATTATTTCCATCAAGGCAAGAATTCTGAAGTATAACGTGGTGATAATAAAAGCCAACTTACTTTTAGGAATGCAGGGAAGAGAAAGTAGATTTAAAATATGAAGTAAATTTATAAAAATGAAAATGGCATGTGTATCAGGATTTTCTGACTGTTGCTCAAAGCAGTAATTTGATTTCTGAAAGGCATCACAGAATATAGATATTGCAGCAGAACACTGAGGGTGAAAGAAAAGTTTGAGTTTTACTCTGAAGCAGATTAGAGTTTCAGTGTCACTTCAAAAAAAATAGAATACATATAAGGAAGTTTTAAACACTGAGTTTTCTCAAAAGTGATATATCTATATATACCCATATAGGTGTACATAAGATAAGATGCAAAATCAAGAGATTAGTCAAATTATTCAGAAAGGCATCAAGGCTCTCTGAATATGACAGGCCTTTAAAACTGATATAAACATCTTATAATTACAGGTAATAAAATCGGGCTGCCATTGTTCCATTCACAAGAAAGAAAAGTCTTTTTAAAACCTGCATTGCTCAAATTATGTTTCAGATTATTAGTTATTGTGACTCTTTTAAGAGTTTTAAAGGATTAATTACTATTAACAAACTTAGCTTCTGTAAGTCTCTAAATAATTGTCTGCTTTGATTCAGATAACCATTTCAGAAGACAGGAGACAAGTTAATTTCTCTAGTGGTCACCAGGAGTCAGCTGCACTAGGTCTGGATGTGTGCATCCTTGAGACAGTATCCTGTATGATCTAGCATCAGTGAAACAGAAATAACATTAATTAAACAAAAGAAGCATTAATTAAACAGAAAAAAACCCCCTAGATTTAAGAGATGGAACGTGGTCAGCAGTGGGTAAATCTGACTTTTTAAGCAGACCATTGAGTATGATAGTGTGTGCTTGCAGACTGCAAAGCAAATGGTATCCTGGGCTGCGTGCAAAGCAGCATGGCCAGCAGGTCGAGGGAGGCGATTCTGCCCCTCTACTCTGCTCTGATGAGACCTCACCTGGGGAGCTGTGGAAGGGCATTGATTGGTTGGAGCAAGTCCAGAGAAGGTGATTAGAAAGATGGAACAGCTCTTCTATAGGGAAAGAATGAGAGAATTGGGAATGTTCATCTTGGAGAAGGCTCTGGGGTGACCTAACTGTAGCCTTCAAGTACCTGAAGGGAGCCTACAAGAAAGATGGAGAGATACCTCTTGTATGGGTGTATAGTGATGGGACAAGGAGGAATAGCTTTTAAATGAAAGAGAGTAGGTTTAAATTAGGTATAAGGAAAAAATTTACCTTGAGGGGGGTGAGGAGCTGGAACATGTTGCCCAGAGAAGCTTTGAATGCTCCATCCCTGGAAGTATTCAAGGCCAGGCTGGATGAGACTTTGAGCAACCTGGTCTAGTGGGAAGTATCCTTGCTCATGACATAGAGGTTTGAACAAATTGAGCTCCAAGGCCCCTCATAGATCAGGCTGTTCTATGATTCTATTGGCAAATGTAGTGCAGGGGAACGTGTAGGGTCAGCAGCTGTTTTCTCCTTCACTTCTGAATGAGCTGAGAGTTAACAATTTCAACAGATGTATTTCTAGAAAGAACGCAGAACTAGTATTAATTTACACAAGAGTTTACTTATGAAATTATAAATGTAAACAATCATATATTTAAGCTGAAATGTGATGAGAAATATTGTCCTGATGTTAAAACCAGAAAACACAAGGGAAGCTATTTAAAATCAGAATTATTATAAGGTTTATAGTAGCTGAGTTGTAAATCCTTCATGACATGGAAATGGATTTCTAAAAGAAAATTGCATAGAATTTTTTCCAGAAGTATTTTTGTGAACATCTTCTGAGTACATTTCTGTAAAGCCTATCAGAAAATTTATAATATCCCAATGGAATTAAAAAAAAAAAAAGAACGGAAAAGTTAAGCATTCTTTCATTCTTTTCATTTTAAGAGTGAATTATGGTCAGGTAAAATAATTTTTTAGTTGAGATTACTGAAAGATGAAACAAGTACAATTACCCTGTCCTACCTGTCTGCCGTACTCAATGTTTTCCTATTTTGGCTATTCAAAAACATGTTTCCCTCTTTTCCCAACGCATCTGAGAAGCAGATTTATTTAGAAATTATAAGGATTAGGAAACAATTTTCACTTACAGATCAAGCATATATGTTAAAATGGCATAACCTTCACAAAAGAGGGCAAGAATCCTTAGCTATAGAAAAAAAAAAGTTATTTTTCTTTTGCATCTGTAAGAGAGAAATGGTACTGTGTATACCATTGGACTAATTCTTACAAGCCATCTATCTGTGTACTTTTGTCCAGTTTGATAAACCTAGTATGCATGGACGATTTGCTTCCTGAGCCCTTGGGATTAGAAGGTGTTGTTTATTCATTAACTAGGAATAAATGATTCAAACTCAGCAATTGAGATAATGGTCCAAATTGGGGAATGTTAACCTCTATTAACCTCCATTTTACACTTCCTATACCTTGTCGAAATTGCTTTGATCTTGTGGTAATATTTTATGACGGTCTTTTTGACAATAGGATTTTTCAAATTAGGAAAAGTATAATAGTTTATTTATTTGTTTTATTACCCTGTATAATGAAGTATAGATTGTATTTTACAAGCCATAATCGGAAAGATAGTTTTTCTAATTCTGGTAGGTAATTAACATAAAACTGAGCTTTTGACAAAAAAATATTAATTAACCATAAAAAATCCAAAATTGAAACTGTTTTTAATAATTATCTATATAATGAGGTATCACAGAATTTATGAGGCAAAAGTAAAACAGAAGCTTTTTTTACTCTGAAATTCAGACTTCAAAAATTATATCTTATGATTTTATGTAATTTTATGTAATTTTAGCCAGATGGCTTTCCATCAATATCATTCAATAGTGAAATGTTGCATACACCTTCACACTCATGCTAGAAAATTATTTGCATTTTTAGCAGAATGTTTTCATAGAATCATTCAATATCCTGAATTGGAAGGGACCCAAGAAGATCATTATGTCTAGCTCATAGCTCTGCACAGGACAGACATAAAATCCCATCATGAGCCTGAGAGCATTGTCCAAATACTTCTTGAACTCAGGTAGGTTGGTGCTGTGACCACTTCCCCAGGGGGGTTGGTGAGTTGACCTTGGCTGGACAACAGGTACCCACCAAGCCACTCTACCACTCTCCCTGGACATGAGAGAGAAAATGAGATTGAAAACAACTCATAGGTTTAGATAAGGCAGTTTGCTAAAGGACTAGCAAAAAATTTGCATGCATGCCTTGGTTTTGACACCAAAAAGAGTGTAGTGGATTGATCCTGGCTGGATGCCAGGCACCCGCTAAATCCTCGCTATCACTCCACTCCATAGCTGGACATGTGAGAGAAAATATAACAAAGGGTTAATGAGCTTAAATAAGGATTTTCCTGCCCCCCTCCCCCCTTCCTAGTGGTGCAGGGAGACAAAGAATGGGGGTCACTGTCAGTTCATCACAGGTCAGTCCTGCCATTGCTCAAGTACATCATTCCCCTCTAACATGGGGTCCATCCCATTGGAGACAATTCTCCATGAACTTCTCCAACAGGAGTCCATCCCACTGGCAATAGTTCTCCAAAACTGCTCAGTGTGGGTCACTTGCACAGGTGGAGTCCCTCAAGGACAGGCTGCTCCAGGGTAGGTCCCTACAGGGCTGCAAGTCCTACCAAGAATACTGCTTCAGTGTGGGCTCCTCTCTCCACAGCTCTGCAGGTCCCTTCCAGGAGTCTACTTCAGCACAGGTTCCACTTCAGCACATGGGTTCACAGCCTCCTCTCAGTCATCCACATGCTCTCTCATGGAGCCTCTCCATAAGCTTCAGGTGGTTCTCTGCATCCCTGTGGTCTTCCATGGGCTGCAGGGGCACAGCTGCCTCATCATGGTCTTTACCACGAGCTACAGGGGAATCTCAGCTCCAGCACCTGGAGTGTTTCCTCCACCTCCTTCTCCACTTACTTTGGTGTCTTCAGGGCTGTTCCTCGCAGATGTTCTCATCCTTGTCTTCTCTGGCTGCAATTACATTATGTGCAGTAACTTTTTTTTCTTCTTCTTCTTAAATATGTTCTCACAGAGGCATTACCACCCTTTCTGCTTGGCTCGTCCTTGATCAGCAGTGCATCTGTCTTGGAGCCATCTGACACTGGCTCTTCTGGACTTGAAATAAGCTTCTAGCAACTTCTCACAGTAGCCACCCCTCTAACAAAGCAAGCCCAATGCAGGGAGCCTGTTTCAGTGACCAGACCCTCTGTGTAAAGAGCATTCTCCTAAATAAGAACCGAAATATCTCCTGACACAACATCATGGCATTCCCTTGAGTCCTGGCACCTTCCCTCTGGTCACCAGAGAGAAGAGATCAGTGTCTGCCCCTTCTCTTCCCACATGTTGTAATTGCAATGAAATCTACCCAGTCTCCTCTTCTTCAGGCTGAACAAATCAAGTGACCTCAGCTGCTCCTCATGCAGCTTCCCATCACGTCCCTTCACCATCTTTGTTTCCCTCCTTTGGACACTTTCTAATAGTTTAATACTGGCCAAAAACTGCCCCCAGCACTCAAAGTGAGGCTGCCCCAGTGCAGAGCACCCCAGGACACAGTTGCCCTTCCTGCCTGCCAGGACACTGCTGACTCTTTTTCAACTTGCCATCAACCAGGACCCCCTTGGTTCCTTTCTGCAGCATGGCTTTCCAGCATCATCCCCAGTCTGTGCATACATGCAGGGTTTCCCCATCCCAGGTACAGAATCTGGCACTTGTTTTTGTTAAACTTTATATGGTTGGTGATTGCCCAGCCCTGTAATCCAGCTCTCTCTCTCCTGCTTGCCCATAGCATGATTTGTTTATCCAGCTGAATGCTGGGAATATAATCCAGAAGGATACTGTGAGGGATAGTATGAAAAACTTTACTGAAATCCAAAAAGATTGCATCAACTGGTTTCCCTTGGTCAATAAGGTGGGTTAACTTGTCAAAAAAGAAATTATGTTTGACAAGCAGGATTTCCATCATGAAGTCATACTGACTGTGACCAAAGACTGCATTGTTCTTCAGGTGTTTTTTAATACCTCCATGAATAATCTTCTCCATAATTTTAACAATCACTGAATTGAGACTGACAGGCCTGTAGTTTCCAGGGTCATCCTTCTTGCCCTTCTTAAAAATTTGGACAATATTAGACAGCTTTCCGTCCACTGAGACCTTCCCAGATTCCCACAACTGTTCAAAAATCATAGAGAGATGTCTTGCAATGACATTATCCATCTCTTTTAGTATTCTTGAATCCTATCGGCCCCTACAGACCTATAGGGATCCAGCTGGAGCAGCAGCACCTGCACAAGTTCAAGGTCAAATAGGAGTTGATCATTCTTGCTGTCATGGTCCTCCAGCTCAGAGCACTGGGACTCTCTTTACCACATTGTTAGTGTTGAAGAAAAAGGCAAAAAAACCCAAGAAATATCTCTGTACCTGTTTGTGTTGTGACCATCCATATTCTGTAATGGGATGATGTCATTTTGCACTGCATTTTGCTACTAATATATTTAAAAATACTCTCTTTTGTTTCCTCCCATGGTACTGTCCAGCTTCAACTCCAGCTGAGCTTTGGCCACATGAATTTTCTCACTAGAGAGGTGTCTCTGCAGTCCTCCCATGTCACCTGACTTTGGCTCTGCTGAACATATACACCTTCTTTTCTTGTTTTATTTTTAAAAGGAGATCCTTGCTCAGCCAAGCTAACTTTCATCCTTGTCTGCCTGACTTTCAACATTTTGGAATTGCCTGCTCCAGTGCTTAAAAAGTGACCAGCTCTGGTGGACCCAAATACCTTTTAAACTGAACTGTAGTCACTAGTTCCCCAAGCAACCTAAATTCTGCTCTCCTCATGCCTAGGGTTGAAGTGTTGCTATTTATTTTCCTACTGTCAGCAGAGATTTTAAACTCAACTGCTTTGTGGTCACTGTGGTCAAGATGGCCATCAATGACCACCTCACTCATGCAACCTTCTCCGTTAAAAAACAAAACAAAGACACCTTTCCTAGTCGACTGCCTTAGTATCTGTACCATGAAGTTATCATCCATGTGTTTCACCCATCTTCCAGGTCCGTTTGTGCCAGTTGTGTGGTGTTACCAGTTAATATGCAGCATGTTGAAGCCCCCCATAAAAATTTGATTAGGAGGGGTCCCTTAGTTTCTTAAAGATTAATCAGTGTGATTCTCCTGGCTAGGTAGTCCTTAACTGACTTCCACAGTGACATTTCATTACTTGTTTGTTGCTTAATCCTTACCCAGAGGCTTTCAACTGCTCCATTGCCAGCTGTGAGCTTCATATATTCCAACTCCTCCATTTCATACAATGCCATCCCCCTGCCCTGCCTATCCCTCCTGAGGAACCTCTAACCACCCAGTGTGGCCCTCCCATCACAGAACTCAACCCACCAGGTTTTGCTTATGACAAGATGCCAGATCTCTAGGACTGCACCAAAGCAGTTAAGCTCCTCTTATTTTATCCTGTTTCATAGTTTCAAAATAAAGGAGTTTCAGTGTTCATCTGTTTCGTGGGTTAACACCATTAGGCTTCTAAGAACCACCAAGACACTCACTCCTTCCCCCAGTAAGGTGTGGGATAGAATTGGAAAAGCAGAAGTCACAAAACTCACGGGGTGACATACAAAAAAATAAGCAAATTAAAACAAGTGATGCAAAAGCCATTCTTCACGTGTCAAACCAATTCCCAGTTGGTCCTCAAGTAAGGACAATCCCTGGCTAACACTGGCCTCCAGTTTTATTGAAAAGCATAATACAACACTGACCTTTTGATCAATTTTGATCAGCTATCTCAGTTCTGTTCCCTTCTAGATTTGTCCTCTTCCAACCTACTCACTGGGGCCACAGTGAGAAACAGAAAAAATTGATGATTGTAAACACTGCCCAGAAATAGCTAAATTGTTGGTGTGTTATCAATACTTCTGATTAAAAATGTAAAATGTAGCATCAGACAGGCTGCTGTGTAGACATTAACCCCTTCCTTGCCAAAGCCATTGTGACTTCACATGGGAATCACATGGGCCTCAGTGAGATATTGGATTAAATTCTTAGGAGATCTAAAGACATAAAAACAGATCCACAGTTCACATCAAAATTATGTCTAGACACTCTAGTGTTATCACTCCAGTTTCTCTTTCCTGGATGCTAATCATAGCAGCTGCCCTGTTTGACCTGCCTGTGTCATTAAATCTTGTTTCAGTTTCCAACAGAGGGGAGGAGAATGTTCTCTGTGGAAGACCGAAGTCTTAAAGACCTTCAGTCTTTAAGATCTGTCAGAATTTTCACTGGAAAAGGCATTTTGCTATCCTTTCAAAGTTCAGCATCTGTCTAAACATATGTAGTCTTTAAAACAAGTGAAGTCTCTATTACTCTTCCTTCCTAGGGCAATTAATGAGCATAGAGGGAATATGCAAAGAGGGAAAATAAATTACAGAAATATTTGTGTAATCCTGGCAGTACAATGTAAGTCAACAAAATCATGCTGTTGGGATTGCATCAAAGAGAGTCCCAAGCTACTTTTTTGATGCACTTAGCATCTGTTTTTAAAAAATATCTCATCCCTCCAGTAAATATTATTTGCACATTCTCTAACCTATGTCTTTGCCAAGTTGAGTTTTAAGAATTTTTTATGCGTTTTTTTCTAATGTGACAGAAACATTGTGTGTCCATGTATCCAGACCGTATTAAAATATTTGTATTTGGTGTGAAGCCCCTATTTATTTGAGAAATAACAAAATAACAAGTAAAAACCATAAAGTTGACTGTTGTCATGCCTGCTATATATCATATCTTTTCAATAACTTCTGCATAGTTGCACGTCAATTCTTTTTTATTTAATGTAATTTAAGTATTTGATTTTGTATCTCTTTTCAGCAAGCATTTTATCTATATTTCGCTTAGGTTAATATTTGTCACCTTACAGCTTTTTTCCTAAAATTTTCTTCGTGCCATTCCCTTGGGTTGTCTCACTGGTCACCAGAGACAAGAGATCAGTGTCTGCCCCTCCGCTTCCCCTTGTGAGAAAGTTGTGGACTGCCATGTGGCCTCCCCACAGTCTCCCCTTCTTCAGGCTGAACCAAGTGACCAAGTGACATCATATGGCTTCCCTTCCAGGCTCTTCACTGTCTTCATAGCCCTGATCCTGAACAAATTTGCCCCAACACTGCTGGGAATAGCTAATGAATTGTAGGTCTGAGAGCAAATATTCTTAACCTATGGGATAGGTTCATCCCAGCTAACATTCAAGCACCTACACAGGCACTGGCTCTTGTCTCTCTGTCCTAGTGGGGCAGAGGGAAAAAAAGGAAAGAACCAGATTGAGAACAATTATGGATTTAAATAAAGACAGGGATATGTCTTGTCAAGAACTATTTTGGGCAAAACAGACTGGACTGTGAAAACTTAATTTCATTTTTCAATAATTAGCAGAATCATTTAATTACTGACTTGGGTATTGGCAAACTGACACTCTGCCCCTGACCAACATCAGTAGCATAGGTGGGCTGCTGTCCAAGTGTAATGTGTGAGGTTCTCATTTCACATTACCACTGGTGAGCCAAGGGCCAGCATGACTCCTACCTGCATCCAAATGTGATTTGCACGATTTGCTGTTGCTGTGAGGTGACCTGAACACCCCAGTGTTCCTGACAGTGGATCAAAGCCACTGTGTCAGTTATGATCTTGTGTTTGCTATCAGCAAATGAATGAATTTCTACATTGGGTGCATTGCTACTCATCTTTTGTACTGTCTCAATAAGGTTTTGTTAATAAATTGTTGTCAGGCTACATTACTGTTAAGACAAGAGAAGCAGAGATGACAATCAATAAAATATCTATCTTCACCCTTTCCCAGGCTCAATTAATTTAATTCCAAATTTCTCTTCTTCTTCCATTCCACACACCCCCCATCTTTTTTTTTTTCTTTTTTTTTTACATTTCATTATTTAATTTTAAACACTTCTTGTTATGCCTGGTTATCACCACAGGTTACAATCAGTCCCTTCAGTGAGACAACAAATCATACAGGACATCACAGTCAGTACACTGGGGTTTCTCTCTGCTGCTCCTTGTTTCTCAACCTTTTCATGTTCCAGGGGCATGGTCCCTTCAGATGGGTAGTTATTCTGCCATGGAGTGCCTCCTCTGGCCTTTTTATTCCTTCATTTCTTCTGATGTTCCCTCACTCGTTCTTTACTTGTTCCATTTTTTTCCCCTTTTTAAATATGTTTTCACAAAGATACAAATGTCTTTGCTGAATGTGCTCAGCTGTGTTCTGTGGTGGGTCCAGCGGAGCGAGTTGGGACTGGCTGTGTCCAGCACAGGGCAGGCCCTTGTCTCTTCTCACTGAGGTCAAGCCTGTAGACCTCACCTGCCGAGACTTGCCATTTGCACGCAATGCAATCTTTCTATTTACAGGAGTAGATTACAATGACACTAATTAAAACAGGATGAAAAATAATACTGGACAACTACAGAGCCTGACCTCAACAGGAGACCACAACCAGCAGAAAAAATTATGAAGGAAGAAATAATTAAATAAATTAACATGCATGGAAGGTGAATAAATCAACGCAAGGGATTAGCGAAGACAGATTGTGTCACACTGATAAAATATTTTCTTTAACAAAATGACTTTATTGTTAAAGACAAGAGTATTGGGGTAAATCTAATCTATCTAGACTTCTTTACAACACTTGCTTTGGTACCTCATGGGAAATTTTCACTAAAGATGCTGGTTAGTACATGAATTGAAAGTGGAATAAAGAATTATGTGATAGAGAGATTACTAGTGGAGTACTCAATGGATTAATTTTGATAATCTTGAGTACCTTGTTTAATGAAAGTGATGTACTTGATATTAGTGGATTTTTATGATGACAGAAAGCCTTGAAATATATAAAGCAGTAGGAGCACCTGAAGGTCTCCTGGGAAGAATAAGACAACCTTGAAAAAAGAAACAATAAAAATGATAACCTGAAGTGCAATCCACCTGGGGAATTAAAACCCCATCTCTGCTAATAGGTAAAGATCTACCAGCTGGATGACAAAGTGAATAAAGGATTTTCTTACATTTATTGATAACAGTGTGATTTTAAGTCCCCAGCATGAGATGAAAAAACATTATCTTGAGAGCTAACAGGCAAAATATTTGGGGTAAAACCAATAAAAAATCACCTCAGGAAGTTCCTGTACTCTTCTGTTGATGTATATAGAATACACAGAAGCAATATTGTTCAAAGGCAAAAAACCAACTGAAGAATGTATAGAAGAATATATATGATATAGAGAAGAAATTTGTGTACGTATATATATATAATAGAGGAAGTGTATTTATTATGAAGTTTCTACAATGACTGTAAGTTGGATGCTCTGTAAGGCAAAATGGTTATGTTACATCTTTATTTAGTATCATTGATCTCACAAAAAAAATATTAACATGCATGTATACATTCATCTGCAGAAAGAGATTACATTCAAGCAGGATGTTTGCAAATCTAAGTTTTGGACATTTAACTGAAAAATATCTAAGGTGACAGTGGCTAGTTGCCCCTTCCCACAGACTGTCCTTATCATAATGAGCAGATAAGTTCCAGTTGGTTTGAAATAAAGAATAAGAGCATTTTTCTGAAATTGAAATGAAGTATCTGAAATAGACAGTGATGAAGTCGATGATTTATGGTATCTCATGTATGTCTTTAATTTAAGAAGAAAATTTTAAATTACAGTTTAAGTAGATCACCTTAAAGTTTTGAAGGACTTAGACATCACCTTGATCTACTAAGTATCCTAATATTGCAGGGCTTCCAATTTCAGATCAATATTCAAGTACACAAAACTTAATTACAATCTTCATTGTGAATATTTTTGAAATTCAATAATGAGAAGGAGAATGAAATATGAGTTATAAAAAAATTGAAAGGTGAAGAATTATTGGTAGGAGATGAGGATAAAATGGCTGGAATTAAAAGTCTAACTGTCAGACCTTTCTGGCTGTGGAAGTTTAGTACTAATAAAATATCAATATAGTCAAGTGAATTACTCAGTTGAAGCACCTATGAATTACTCCAAAAAGCTGAGAAAAATTGAAAACATGTGTGAAAGAGATGAGACAAAGAGACAAACAAAGACATAAAGGATGTCTGAACAGAAGGTATGAAGCATAATGGTGTATGAAATAAATTAAGAAATGCAAAAGGAAAGTACTATCTCATTTGTTTAATCTATTTTTCTTTCAGTGAAACAGCTATAAAACAAATATAAATGAGTCCATGAAAGCTCTTTTGTCTTCAAATTAATAAATTGAATTATTTTAACATACTTAACTTGAACAAAATTAAATAAGATTACAAAGAGTTTGTAATCAGTACCTCATAAGAGAATCAACCTATTTATGATACACTATTTGAAGAGCTACTGTATGCAGATGATAGTGAATGAAACAGGAATTTTATTGAAAATAATTTAATTCATCTATAAGAATGTTCTACAATCAGGTAATCACACTGTAACTAACTTTGTAGTGCTCAGAAAGCTAACTGTTCATTTATTCATTTGGTTTATAATTGGTAAAAAATCCCCACTCATTTATTTCATGCTTTCTCTAGGTTTATCGCAGATTATTTTTACACAAGCAATTTGACTTAAAATTTAACTCTAGAAAGTTTTTATATAGATCTGATAATTTTTTTTTTTTTTGTAAGGGAAGCATTATTTTTCACTTGTTTTCACACCTTCATCCTTAAAACTCTTATAAATACAGTCACTTTGCTTAAGAGAAATGAGAATTTGTATAGCAGGCTTTAATTTCTTTAAATCAACCAAATAGCATTTTTGAAAAAAAAACTTGTTCAAGTACTATATATACCACATAAACCAGAGGAAGCTTATCAGATAAATACGTAATATTTTACTTTATTAATTTGGAGACAAAACCACCTGTTTGTGAATGAAAGGCTTGATTTTAAACTGTTTTTCTAAAAACAAAGAGAACCAAAATAAAACTTCACTTTTAGGCTAGCTTCTCATGTCATTTGAAGTGAAACCTTGGAAGGAAGTTTTGTGTGTAAATATACTTGGACTGGTTTTACAGCTTTAATACATATATTTATAATGTATTTCACATGTCTAAAAAATGTCTAATGACATTACATTACTTAGCATATCTAGCTCAGCTTCCATCTGGTCATCTGGTTTCCGGAATATTCCTCTCTTTCGTACATTTTATATCATGTCATCCAGCCCCTTGCAGATGTCTCGGATACCCTATGACATCTCAAATAAGAGCAGTTCTTTATTGTTTAGACAGGTGAATACTATCCATGATGTCTTTCAAGGCTTTTGCCTTAGTCTCAGACTAGTTCTGAGAGAAACCACAAATCAAGGTACAAAGTAAGACTTTGTACAATGCAACATTGATTTTAAATGGATTATGACTAAGTAGAGCAAGAATCAGGCTGGTTGTGCATGCACTTTGTGTGAGCAGCAGGTCTGAAGAGTTCTGACTAATGAAGGTGTGCATCGTGTGTCAATACTGGTTGTGGAGTTCCTTTCCAACTGTAGGGCCCAGCCGTGTATTATAGCAGCTTATGCCTGGAATTGCCTTGCTCTTTCTCAAAAACTCTAACTGCTGACTAGATATGTCAGGGGTCAAAATCCTGCTGTTAAAAATCCCACAACTCTGAAATGTGAAATTATAAATCTTGGTTACTAATTCTGTATTATTATTCTTTTGAGATCTGTGCATATGACTGAGTGGAAATATTGCAGCTGAAATACATAGTAAGAATCTGTGTTTGGTTTTCTTGTATGAAATTCGATGTTCTTTGTTCAAATATGTTTTAGGTCCTACAAAAGGTATGAGTTTTTCTTTTTAAATCTTTCACCTTTGTTGGACATGATAACTAATTTAAGTAATCTGTTTTAAATTTTCTAATACTTGTTTTATCGGTGTGACTGTTTTGTATGCAGCCAATTATATTATATTGACTCCATCATGCTTGCAAAATTCCTCTTTTTAATCTGGATTTTGTATCTTGCAACTTCTCTACATTCAAAGGATACCTATCCATGGGTGAAAGTCTAATGCAGAGTTTCCATTGCTTTTTGATGTGATTTTTTTTTCTGTTTAGTCATCCATCCTTTCATTTGGATCTCACAAAACAGCTTGATTAGTGGCACATTTATAAAATTATGGGCCTGTATTAATGTGTTAGAAAGAGAAGAACCAATTATGAAAATCTGTTTCCTAAATAGGACAACGAATGGAAATACCAAATCCTGCCATGAAAAGCAGAGATACGAAACAATAGTAAACTAGAATCAAGTCCAATAATTAAAAAAAAACAACAACTCTGCATTGTAACACCAATGGCTATCCATTTATACTTAAAATATTTATTGAAATAGAACTTTGAATAGAATAAGGAAATATTTGCCAGATTAATGCTAATTTTGTTCCAGGAGAAAAAGGCACTGAGCAGTGTGCCAAAAAGTACAAAGCCTGCCTCTGACAGAGTTATTCTTATGTATCTTTTGCCCAAGTACTCTTAGATTGCAGGAAGTAGGTTTTATTTTATGTGGAATATTATACTTACTAATATTATAGGTTAAAATAGGAAAATATTTTTTTTCTTGAAGTATTTTATAATTTTATTATCCTCTATTCTATAATATTATAGAAATATGGAATAATCAAATACCATCAAGAAAAACATGCTTGCATTTTGAATTTTTTCCCCTATGCTCTATGCCCTTGGACAAAAAACAATAAAGCAAAAATGTCATAGAAGCACTTCGTTAAGAGGATGCCATGTACAGAGCTCCTTTGGGAAATGTCTGATCAACACAAGTAGATGGCAAGGCTAGCTTTGAATTTCCAATGCAGGTAACCAAAAAAAAAAAAAAAAAAGAAAAAAGAGCTTTTGATTAGGTGGGTGTATGAAATAAGAAACTAATTTGACCTATGATTAAGTGATCTCAATTTTCTGGCACTATCACATATCTCTCAATTATATTCTGCTTAAAAAGAAAAAAAAATATTGGCCATTATCTTAACTGCCATAAGAGGACAGAATAGAAGATTTTCAGCTTTCACTAGCTCCTGCAGACAGTACAATGGGAAAATGAGTGGCCCATACAATTTACAGCCTCTTGCTTATTACAGGCTGTGACTGCTGCAAGCACCAGGGGGATAATCATCTTGTCAAGAGTCTGTCACTGAGAATGCCAACATATGATCACTCCTATTGTTTCAGAAGTCTTCTTAGGAAACTGTGGCACTGTATTTACATTTAAAAAGCCATGTTGTTCAATTGTAAAGATAGTTTATTTCAAGAAACACTATAAAATAATCCTTACAATTATTAATTCATTCTTTCTCATGAATACCACATAAAGAGACATAAAAGTAGATATTGTTATATTGAAAATCTGGATCAAAATCATTAGACTAGCAGCTATTTGTTGGAGATAAAAATCCATTCATTGTTGACTATTCTTTCTTACTCAGAGGATGGTTACTGCTCTATTTAAAAAGTATTAAAACTTCAATGAATCAAAATTTTTATATGGTAGGTTGTTCAGAACTTCAGAATGTATAGCATTTTACTGATTGTTAGTAGCTCAAAACTGAACTTCGGGTATCCAGTAGCAATAAAACTCTTTACCTGTCTTTTTTTCATAGAGTCAAGTGCTAAACAGTTTCTTCCAGAGTAGAAACCTTGGCATTCAAAATAAAAATAAAGGCCAAAGGTGTTTTATCAAATTCAAAAGTCTACAAAGAGACAGACAAAAAGCTTTTTACTCAAGTCCAATAGCAAAAAGTTGCAATGAAATAAAGAGAGACAACTTTGGAAGTCACCGTGGCTCCACTGATTTGAACCTACTTCAATACATATGTATAGAGTCAATTAAAATATTGTGGTCAAGTGGAAAAAAGTGCTAAAGCTCAATTAAGTAGGAGCCATGTAAAAGCTGTAGAAACCTTCTGGAGCCATATGGATCTGCATAGGCAAAGCAGAGCATTGAAGGGTTAAAGGATACAGGAAGGGAATTAGATTTCTGAACTAGAATGCTAATCTCTTTTAACTTCAGCTGCTATATCAAGATTAGAAGTAGGAATAAAAAGCCTTAATAAGGACAAACATTGTGAAAACTGAAGGGTGCAATCAGATATTAAGCCATTCAGCATTAACATGCCTGACCTAAACCATTCAAATATAAACACAAAGAGTAAGTGAATTATAAGAAAATCATCTAAGGAAAGGCCAGATGCTGTATTTCCTGAAGAAAACTATTAGACCAGAATATAAACTGGAAAGAAATTAGTTTCTCTAGGTATTATTTCTCAGTGATTAAATAAAGGGGGGAAAAAAGAAAGAAGAAAATAAAAATGTTTCATTTTATATCAAAGAAACGGAAACTTATTATTAGAAGAGGTTATATTAAATACAAAAATATTCTTTATAATAATAAGGAAGAGAAATACCTCTGTCTGTCCAGTCTCCTTATTTCAGGTGGGGATTTTCTTTTAGATTTATTTTGATTTAATGTAACAGATGCTGCAGTTGGGAAAAATCATACATGGAAGAGATACCAACAAAGAATGACATTCCCTATAAGGGGATGTACTTAGAAATATAAACCTATATATATATTTAAAATAAGCCTGAAAAGGATACCATAGTTTCATAGGCTTAAACTCCATGGCAAATTAAGCTTTAGAATACCTGAAGTCTTTGTGATCTTGTCAAAGTTACTATCTTTCTTTTTAGCCTTACAAATGTTTGCATCAGGTTTTTTTAAATCTTGATTTTCTTAACTTTTGAAATATTTTAGACTCTAGTTAAGTTTCAGAATATCTAAATATGTGTTCAAAAGAAGATGTTGCAATGCAGAGAAACAGGGAAATAAGCAGAGCCAGGAGACTGAGAAGATTCAGACGGACCAAGTTTTCCAAGCCCAGATTTAGTCTAGATAGAAAGGCAATCAATGATAGAAACTGAAGAACATCATTATCATGAAATTAAATACTGGAAGCAGAAAAGTTATCTGAAGGACAAGCAAAACACATTAGCTGGAGCATTATGCCGTGATGCAGAGCCATGCAGCTTTCAGACCCAGGTACCTTTTTTGCGACATCCTGCATGTTTTACAGCCATTTGTGGGGATGCCTACAAAGCACTAAAGGCAAATCATTTTTGTATAATATTTGGAATTTTATAGCTCCACAAGCAACATAGATCGATTCCCCATCCTTCACTTTGGAATCTAGACAGCAGCTGAATGGCTCATTTTCTACTACTGTAAGGATTTCCAGGTCTTGAACAGGAAAGCTTGAGTGCATACATCCAGAGGATAGAGGCTCCTCTGACATTGAGGGGCTGGTTAAATGGGCTTGAGAATCCTCCAGATAAGTCTAGAGGCAATGGTTGCATATGACGGTACTACTAAAACTGATCCTCCATAGTGAAAGACAAACAAGTGTTTCTCAAAATTTAAGTAGTTTCTAATTTGCACTTCACCCAAGACTTTTGTAAAATTAATCTACAAAACTATCTTAAAATCTATCTGATCTGTTCTATTTAACTTGAGCTATTGTGAATTCACGAATGAATTCTCCTCCCACCAATCAATTAGTGATCTTAATTAGAACCATTATTGACTCTAATTTCATCTTCTAGGACAGTTTTGAATTAAACAATCCTTGAATAAGAAACTGTGATCAGGCACAAACCCAGTTTCACAATATGGTTGAGTTGGCATGGTGGTTGGCATTTGGTCCAAGTTTGGACTTGGTCATCTTGGAGGTATTTTCCAGCCTTAATGATTCTATGATTTTATGGTGGGGGTAGACTTTGCTCAATGAAAATGCTTTACTACAAGCTCACTGTTGCTTTAGTCCTGCCTTTGGTGCACAGTAACTGAATTCTCACAGTGCTTGCATTCTCACACACATAGTTTTCTTGTCATGGTCAAAAGGAGTACTGCACCTTTTTCTACTGCAGAAAGAACTGAGAATTCTAAATATTTAAGGAAGTTGTAAGGAAAGAAAATAGAGTAAAACTAATAATCTCCTAGAACATACATTTAGGAGGAAAAGAACACAAACGCACAACCCTCAAAAAAGTAGCAAAAAATCAACACAGAAAATAAAATGCTATGAATTAGAAAAATACTCTCCATGCTTAAAAATATTCTGAACAAATTATGTAATAAATCTCATATAGGCACATTAACATGAGAATCGTTCATAGCAGAGAAGATTCAGGTCCTTAGACATACACTGAGAAAAATTGCAATAATTTAATATTGAGTACAAAGGACTGGCTTATTATTTTGTTTGTATAGGCTGATCTAACCTCTTAATTTAGATCTGAATGTATTTTTATGATTCTTATTAAAAGAATAGAAGATTTTTTTTCCTTGGAGAATATGTATTCATTAAAAGGTTTCATATATAAAATGAATATCTATATAATACACTGCTCTCTTTTCTGCTGGTACATAAACATATGCAGTCTATAAGACATGAGAAGGCTTAACAAAATATCAGACAATTTTAATTTTGCAAAATTTACTGTATTTCTACAAATTTCTGAATGGGAAGTTGGCTTTACCACAGTTACTTAAATATTTCTCAATAAATGTGAACACTTTTGGAATAGTAGCATGGTGACCCTAATGTCCTACAGAAGTTGTATTAAGTTTAAATATAAATTTGATATAGCTGGTTTTTTCACTCAGAATAATACACAGATTTCTTTCATAAGAATGAGTCAGATAAGAAATTTAATAAATATATAAAATATTTTCTTCTTTTATTCCCAACACCCATGAAAAATTATTCAGAATTTCAGCTGGAGTTATCTAATCCAATATTTCCTGTGTGTGAAGGGGGAATGTACGTGATCACCAGTCATCTTTTATGAAATTATGGAAATTAGTACAATCAAAGAACATATGGGACTATTAATATACCAGTTTGGGCTTAATTGCAGTGAAAACATCATAACAAATCTATGTAGGAAGTGTAAGTTTCAAGAGTGTTAACTCTAATTATGAGAAAGACTGTCTCAGAGGGCCTGTTGTTTACATGATATAGCTAACTTCAACAGTTACATCGAGAAGGTAAGGTAGATTTTACAGAGAAGGTATAGCCCATCTTATGGAACAGTTTAGGCATCTTCAGCTGAGTGCAGAGATACTTTAAAGTAGATTGCAAACAATTCAAAAGTATAAACTGAAAATCTATTACATAGTGCACAATCAACAAGGGATTTAAGGAGATATTATGTTAAATGTTAATGTGGTCAGAACTACACCTCCCTATAATAGACTTTTGTCCTTACAAACTCCTGAAGAGTCTCTGCTGTCCAGGAAAGTAGCAGTCAGAGGGGCAGGGACTGCTTCGTTCACATGTGCTGCTGCTTTGCCAGGTCCCACCAGCTCTATCTATCATCACTGGTAATGCTTGCCATTGACTAGAAGATCCTGGAAGTGACCTTGAAAGTGATGGATCATTGAACCTTTAAAGTTTAATAACATTCTAGAAGAAGAAAGTCCTTGGTGCATCTTGCTGATTTGCATCTCAGGAGATTATGGTTATTACTTGATCTTTTAACATACTTTTCATCTGCAAACAGCAAGTAGGGGTGAAAGAGGAGCCTGAAGCTGCTTGAGACTGTTTTAATGAGTGAAGCCTCCTTGAGCTGACTTTCAGAAAAGACATTAATTGCAGAAAGGTCTCATAATAATTATAGTATCTTGAAATATTAAAGTTATCTTGGCTATAAAACAAGGCCTACACAATCAAATTATTACAGGCAAAATATTAAGCTGCCTATTTTTTTTGTGATTTGCTCCTACTATTATCATGTAGGATATATTAGCCAAGTAAAAGTATTTCCTTTCTACAGATTTTATCGTAGATGGGGTTTATAATGTACTTTGGGGACTGCAGGACTAATAACACATCTCTTCAAAATGTGCAGTGAAGCAGCAGCACTTGAAGTACTCCATGCATGCATTCCTGCATTTTGAGAATAACATAAAATCAAACAGACCTCTAAAGTAACAAACTTTCTGAGATTACCATCCCATTAAGAAAAACCTATGTACTTTTTTTTTTTCATGTTGCTTTTTTTCTTATTTTATTCTTTTGTCCCCAAGGGTAAGCCAGAAAATAATGTGTTAACTGATAGACTGACATAAGTAAGTGATATGGGTAGTCTGTAGTGGCCCAGAACTGTCATGAACTTCTGGAGCAAAACCCTCTTGGTGAGCTGAGGATTCTTCATGATAATGATCATGGTAACACACAGGAGATTTATGGCCAGCTTGGACCACTACTGTAAATTCATCCTGGTTATTTCTATTCAGGAAACAAGTTGAAAAATTTTTTTTCTTCCAGAATATCAGCCATACATAAAAAGCACCTCAATTTTTTTTTTCTCCTCTGAAGGTAGTAAAGCAACTAGAACAAGTTTTTAGCTAAGAGCAAATGTAAAACAATTCAAACAATTTTACAATCAACTGCAATTTATTCCATTGTTCCTCTGTGCTTTTTCTTCCAGGATAGCTGCTTAAGCTGCATTGAGCTCTACTCTTTTCCAGCTGTACATCACTTATGTTTATTACTTTTTTCCTTTTTCAGAACTTTGTAAAAGTCCAGAAGATTTTAAAGTCAGCTTTTTACCTCCAGTTAGGTCTTACAAATCAGGATGATTTTGTAAACACAAATATATTTTGCTTATAAAAACCTTTTCTACTGTGGCAAAGACCTACAAAACTACACTAATAATTTTTAATACATTCTTTGATGCTGTTATGATTTCTTTAAAGGACTATTTAATGCAAAATTTCAGAGAAAAGCATTACTCTTTAAATCATTTTTATTTACAATATCATGACGTTTGAAAAAAAATCTCTGAGAATGATTTTGTGATATGTTCAGTGTATCAATTCTAAATGAATGATTTTGATTTACAGACTTGTGAAAAAAAATGAATTTGCAAAATAAAAGGTCAATATTATGCCTATTGTCATCTAGAACTAATTAACGTTTCTGCTTAACCAAAGCAATTTCTTTTCTTCTCTTATTGACTGGTGAATGAAATGATCACCTGTTTCTGCTAATAAAATATAGAACATACCTTAATAGTATTCCTCTTGAGTTAGTTCTGGATATGACAAAACTAAGAACAAAATAGTTCAATTCAATTGTAGGTCTTGTGTTTAGCTGAGTATCTTTGATACAGTGATGTTGTTTACCATGACTTTAACAAGAATTTTGACATTGTCTTTTGTGATATCTTTATAGAAAAACAGATGAGGTATGGTTTAGATATGTGGCTTTAAGGTAAGAGAATTCAATGTTTGGCTTAAATTGGGTGTTGTAGTAATCAGAGAACAAAGTCCACCTGGAGGCCAATAATTATTGAAGTTCTTCAAAGGTATCTAGAACTCTTTTTGATACTGATAATTATAGGGTTTTTATGTCTGTATCAGGATAATGTGAAGGAAATCTCCCTCAAGGAATTCGTGGATAGTATCAAAAAGTGCTGTCAGTGTGAGTATTAAATAATGCACTCAAAGTAGGGGATGTCACAATGATAGTCCATGACAGAATTGAGAAACGACCTATCAGGAATCTCAAGAAGCTTAACAAAGTAAAATGCAGCTATGACTGTGAGGTGGGTTGAGTGCTGGCCAAACACCAGTGCACTCACTAGAGTTATTTACTCCTTTTCTGCTATGAGATAAGGATTAGGAGAAGGGCAAAAGCAGGCCAAAGCTTTAAAGAGTATAAAGAAAACTTTATTAACAGAACTAAAAGAGGAAAAATAATAATCAGAATAACACTGAATAACTTCAGAACATTTTTCCTCCCCCAGCTTTTCTTTCCTTTCCTACTGAAAATGTAAAGAGACAAAATTTGGTATTTTCAGTCAGTTTACCACTTCTAAAATATTTCTTCTTCACTTCATTTAGGGAGAGGAGTGTCTCCTGCCATGCCATGGAGACTTTTCCCCAAGAGTTCTCTCAAGATTCTAATTTTTATGAATAGCAGCTGCCCAGAAATCTGCAATTGTGAAATCTCTCCCACAGTTTATTAGTCTTCCCACATCTATCACCATGGGTCATTTCAACTTCTTGGGGTGGAGTTTTAAGGATGAGCTCTTCTACTATAGAAAAAAAAGTTCTCTTATTACAGGGAACAGAAGTTTTCTTCTCCCATCCTTTGGGCAAGGTTTCTCATCTCTCTCATCTCTGTTCAAGCTTCTCATTGGATCACAGCTACTGCAACATGTGCTTGGCTCAACACAGGTGCCTCTGCTCACAGCTGTGGTTAGAATGCTACATCCCCCCAGTGCATTCCATGAGTTACAGGGGAAATAAAAGAGTCAGACGCATCAATTATATCTTCACCATAACCTTCAGAATTTCAGCCCAAATCTAAGGCATCTCCTCATTCTCCTCCCATCTGAGATTTGGCTCCTTCACTGACCTCAGTGTCTCCATGTTGGTTTTTTTATGTGTTCTCAGCCTTTCCTTTTTCTCTCACTCAAGAGAGGATTGATGCCTGCAAGTTTCATCTGTGCACTGAAAGAGTTAGTATCTTGCCTGGGCCTGCAGATGGTTATCTGATTTCTGCTGGGTGGTGGCTGCTCTGGCTGCATGGCTGTTTTCCAGCCCCTCTTTTAGTCAATCCCAGCTGCAGGGCTGCTTTCTGTGTGGGACAGCAGGGCCACCTCTGTTCTCAGTGCATGATTTTCCACAGTGCCAGCAGCAGGATGGCTTGGCAGCTTATGGCCAGAGCAGGGCTTGGCTCAGCTCCGGCCCTGGTCAGAACTTGGCAGCAGCAGAATCTCAACCGAGCTGCCAGCGTCCAGTTACTTGTTGAAAGACCAGAAGCAAGAGAGTTTTTCCCGGGGTTCGGTAATTTTTAAATGTAATTTAACAGAAGCGTGTTCAGCTTTCTTAAGTGGTTTAACAGAGTATGCATGTTAAAAACTAGCCAGCTTATTGGTTCTGTTTGGTCAGGAGGAAGCAGTCTTCATTTGTAAGCCCTTCCGTAACTGCTGGATTTTCTCTTAAACTCAAAATCAAGCTGTTAAACCACGACATACTGAAACACACCACACAACATTATAGGCCAAATACTTGATAGGCTCGGTGGTGAAATTAAAGCAGGTTATGCAGAGTCCAAGCCAGACGGGACCAAAACCCTGGCAGAGATGGATACTGCAAAACCTTCCTAGGCAAACTCATTTAGTCCTTGACTGTCCTCATAGTGAGAAAGTTTTTGTTCATATCCATTTTGAAATTGTCTTGTTTTGACTTATGCCCACTGTCTCTTTTCCACCAACCATACACTTTTGCGAACTGCCTGGCTCCCTCTTCTTACTAAACTCAACCTCAGTACTGTGGGTTCATGTAAGGCACTACCAAAGCCAACTATCTCTCTTCTAGAGTCACCAACCCCTTATGCAAACTCTTTTGGAGCACTTGCCTTTTGCAAACCCTTTTTGTTTGCATAAGGCAAGTGCTCCAAAACAGGGGCATGTGAGACTTTGCTTGTGAAAGCTGACACAAGTTGAAAAGGCACTAGAAGGACAGACATAAATTTACTTAGTATGCATAGGTAAAAAGCAGAAAGGAATATGTAATTTGAAAAGTTCCAGCCAGATAATAGGAAACACTGTGTACCATGAAGGTGATCTATCAGAGGGGCAGTGGATTCCAAGTTCTTGGAAACTTTCAAATACTAATTTGATAAAGGCCTGCACAATATGATTCACTTTGGTTGGACCAGATAATTTCCCCTCCAACCTCAAAGTTTCTACAATTTTTGGAGATTAAAGTGAACCAAGTAATTCCTATTTCTCATCTTTCATTGAGTTTGAGATTTATTTTTGTGCTTATATTTTTAGAGAAACAAATCCTTAGAAAGAGACAGCAAATTGATGAAGTAGGTGCTCCTTCCTTTCCCTATGTCAAAAGCCATCTAATTGTGCTGTACTGGTCTGCCATTCAGGAACTTGCATTCAGGTGAAAAAAATACACCTTCAGAACTCTCACTTTTGTGTGGATAGTACAGAGAAACTTTTGAGGAAAAGAGCATTAATGATTGTTATATGGTTACAAATGTAACCATATTGGAGTCTGAATTCTGGAGGAGAAGAAACATCAAGAAATTCACTCTCATATATGCATAGCTCATGTCAAAGGGCTGACCAGCATAACTTTAGAATGAACTGTGTTACCTAAAAGAGAGAAAAAGTGTAGCATTGTCTGACTCCTGTTTTGTTAATTCAGACGTCAATTTTGTACTTTTTAAAAGTCAGCCAAATGCTTAGAATGATCCTTACCATTATGAGGACACCTACAGATAATGTGGATTAGACTCCTGATGGGGTATCATAAGATATTGTTTGGACACATATGGTTTATGTATTTCAAAATACAAATTCTTTACAAATTAAAGGTTTAAATTATTAATAAATAATATAGAAAATTATTTGTTGTAGTTACAAGTTAAAAGTTGTGCATTACTGTTCAAGGACATATTTCCTTTCATTTAGCGTGCCTTACAATGCTGAATGAACTCATGTCTGAATTTAGAGACAATCTAGAACCACTTCATGCAAACTGTATTGGCTGATTGCAGCTGTTAATGATCTGTAAAAGGAAAGCAAATCTAACCCTTGATAGACATTACTGTACCAAATGTAGTAAAAAGCTAAGTGAAATGTGAAACGATTCCTGTTCAGTGGGGAAAGATACTATTAGTGGGTCCAGTTTCTTTTTCAGGGGCAAAGAAAATAGGTCTGTGTGCTGTTAATTTGTAGGTTTGTTTTTTTGGCTGTTTACTAATGCAAGAATTAGTTATATACATGAGCTTATCCTTATGTATACAATTTTGCAGTTTATTTCAGCTGTATTTACCACCCCTTAGATCAATAAACTATTTAAATTGTGAAAAATTTTAGACATGATTAGCATACTATCAGACTGATTAATTTATTAAAGAACACTTGATATTCCCACATACCCTGATTGGCCTACCTTGTATTCATAACTTTTCTCCACTTCTGCTAAGCATAATGTAGTTCTTCGTATTAAAGAGTCTTGAATTTTTCACTGAAGCTTATTAATGGAAAATCTATTCCATGTTTCTCTTTTCACATTAATTGGACACCGATTTTGGTTTTTATTTCATGGAGTTTTTTTTAATGGGGGTATCTTAAAGTAGTCCAAGTAGTGAGGTAGTTGTGCTGACAATATTTTTTTTCCATAGCACCATAAAAGATACTGAAAGAATTTTGAATCTTTAAAGTGAGCTCTATTTACCAACAACTAAAACACCAGTGTGCTATCAGCATTATTCTTGTTCTACATCCAAAGCATGGTAGTGTACCAGATACTATGAAGAAAATTTTTTCTATCCTAGCTGAAACTAATGACAGTGTGGAAGCATGACCATGTAAGAGGAGTCTTACAGACAATAGAGCTTTAAGACCTTCCCCTCCCTTCCCTTCCCTTCCCTTCCCTTCCCTTCCCTTCCCTTCCCTTCCCTTCCCTTCCCTTCCCTTCCCTTCCCTTCCCTTCCCTTCCCTTCCCTTCCCTTCCCTTCCCTTCCCTTCCCTTCCCTTCCCTTCCCTTCCCTTCCCTTCCCTTCCCTTCCCTTCCCTTCCCTTCCCTTCCCTTCCCTTCCCTTCCCTTCCCTTCCCTTCCCTTCCCTCCTCCCTTCTTTCTCTTTTCCTCCACCTCCCTCCCTCCCTCCTTCCTTTGATTCCATCTCTGTCTCCTCTGTTTTCCTTACAAACACTTATGAAAGCTATGACTCATAATTAGCTTTTTTCTAAGCTAAGAACTAATTGCTGAGTCATATTGCAACACTAGAGAGGAAGTAAATATTACAAAAATTCATATATCTATATTACAGATAGATTGGTATTTTGGTGAGTACTTGGTTGTTGTGAAAGCCCTGAAATACTATGTCTGCTCTTGGATCAGTTTAGGCACTTTACATAACAAATATGTAATGTCAACCTACTCTATATAAATAGAACTGCTGCAAAATACCACTTCTGTATGCATAATCTCATGAATAAAGTTTGTATTTTTTAGCTCCTCTCCTCCACTTCCAAAATAAATTAAATTTAGGATATGCTTCACATGTAATATACTGTCAACAAATAAAACTTGCCAGTACAGTACATTGTAGACAATCTTATTTTTCTCAGCCCACATTGCCATTTTTTACATCGATAGAAATGTTTCTGCAATGGGTTTTTGCAACCTTATGCTGAAATAGGAAACAAGTAAGTGATAGACTTTGATATTTCAATTCCTTTTCCTTTAAATTTGTCTTGGTTTACTGACTGTATCTTTAGAATATCCTCAACATTATTTTAATGATCTAATTAATTTGTCATGATAATATGGTCAAGCACATTTATAGGCTCAATTTCTACAATGAATTAATAAGTTTGTTAAGTGTTTTAATATGAACATTTTTTACCAGTGCCAAGTATTTTTTATTATTTGAAAAGGGGCTGACCATTTATAAGTGTATCACTCCATGGCCATGAGTTAGAGGATTAATCTCTTTTCTGTTATGTCATTGTTTTGACTTAAAACCTCATGCCACGAAAGTTGCATAGTGCTTATCAAATTATACTTTTTATAATCAAATTATTATGACCTTCATATGCCTGGAATAAGTTATGAAGCCAGGAAATGTTTCTCTACAGCTAGAATCTGAATATAATAGTATTGACTGTCTGAGGTTGTTACTGAAAATGCTTATTCAAAATTTTCATATCTGCTCGGTTCTTTTTTTTCTTTTTTTTTTTTTTTTTGGGATTTTAATAATCCTCCTTCACTATTGTGGTTTAAATCTGACCAGCCACCAAGCCCCACACAACCACTCACCCATTCCTCACACCAGATGGGGCCAGGGAGAGAATGGGAAGGGTAAATCCAGAAAACTCATGGGTTTAGATAAAGACAGTTTAATAGGGAAAACAAAAGCTGGGCACACAAAGAATGCAAAACAAAGAATTAATTCAGTGCTTCCCATAAGCAAGCAGGTGTTCAGCCCACTCCAGGAGATCAGGGACTCATCATCCACACCAGTGACTCGGGAACACAAATACCATAACTCCAAATGAGCCCCCCCTCCTTCCTTCTTCTTGCCTCTCTTCATCTATTGAGTATCATGCCATACAGTCTGGACAATCCCTGTGGTTGGTTTGGGTCACCTGTCCTAGCTGTGTCCCCTCCCAGCTTCCCACACACCCCAAACTTCCTGGCTCCTCCTGGCTCTGTGTAAGCCCTGCTCAGCAATGACAAAAACATCTCTATTTTATGATTGTGTTCAGCACAAATCCAAAATGTAGCCCCAAATCAGCCACTGTGAAGAAAGTTGACTCTGACCCAGCCAAAAGGAGTACCATATTTGGTTGAATGTTCCGTGTTGTACACTTACGAAGTTTTAGAATCCCAGGTCTGACAACTCACAACTGTGAAATGCCCAAGAGTGATTTTGTACTACAGCAAACCCAACCCATTTCTTTGGGACCAGGTCTGCAAAAGAAAGTGGAGACCCGAGTGAAAGTGGGGGCATTGTGGAGAGGGATTTGACTGCTCAGAATGCCTACTCTGAAAATCAGCATGTCAGAAAGCTTCCATGTGCTGGTGGGAAGAAACTGAAAAAAAAACAGGGCTTTTTATTCCTATTCACCCACAAAAACTAAGGGAAGAGGAAACACTTGCCTCCTCCTAGGAGTCTTCAGATTAAAAATAAAATAACCCTTATCACCTTTTTAGAATAGAACACAGTGAAAGGGTAAAGATTCTACAATTGGTAGTGACTGAAGCAGTAGGCTGTCAAGTCATGTTTCATTTTGCTTGATTTTCTCTACATCAATTCCTGACAGAAAGCTCAAATTACTAGACAATTATGTTAGAAGCAGTAGAGGGGTGGGTCGTCACAGGAACACCATCTTCTCTAATTTTGTTTTGACAAATGCTCTCAGTGTGAGGTGCTCTTTTAAGATGTCTAGCAAATTGAATCTTTCAAAAGATATAGAAGTAGAGACCCTCAACACAGCGTTCAAATTGCTTACCATTTTACATGTAGGCTTTAGACATCTCACTTAAACTAGTCAATGCAAATAAATGAAGGTTTCCAATGCATGATTTGAGAAGATAACTAGTTTAAATGTTGACATATATATTGTAGAAGTCAAAAACTGAGTGACACGATCCTGTTTCTCTCATCAGCTGTAGCTGTTTACATGATTAACACATGTGCTTCTGGACATGTTTACTGGTGAGACTATGGGCTTACACTGAATTCTGCTTTAGTAGTGCATGTGATTTTCCATTTTTTTCCAATAGCTTCTTTGATTCATCTTCTGGTATGATTTTTTTTCCCCCTAAAAACTATACGAAAAAAATTATTTCACCCTTTTATCTTAGCCCCAACAACCTTGCAAGCAGACAACCTAATAATGGTTGAAGAAACACTGGGAATAGAGCACTACAAAAAATATATTGTTGTCTGAAATATCTGAGGATTTCATTCCACTTTGAATAAAATAGATGTATATTCATTGGGATCTTTCTTCTCTCCAGCTGGGATCTCACTCTGGATCAAGGTATATTTAATTACTGCCTGCACAATGGAAATCCTTGGGAGAAATGTCTGTCCCAGATTAGTCAAAAGTTGTGGGACTGCTACATCTTCCTGAAATTTAGAAATTGTATACTGCAGTTACTGCAGAAGAGGTTGGATTTTTTATTTAATTCTCCAGATTTTCATGGAATTGCTCCAATCATTTATGAATTAGAAGCACCACTTCCATTCACTAGTTTTGTGTTTTCAAATACCTTATTGAATAGGATTTATTAATATAATCTAATAATGTCTCTCAGATGTGTCTGTTTATTTTGTGACTGAGTTAGTGAAATTTTTTGATGTTGATATGACCTGTCTGCCTCTGCAGATGTACGCATTACCTGTGTTGACACTTCAAGAAATTCATTAATTTTGATTAGGGGAATAATAATAGTGAAAATTGAAATTTAATTGCTATTGACTCCTTCCACACTTCAGCTTAGACAATATATGAAAGGTTTTGGGACTTTCTTTGTTTGGGATTTTAATTTTATTTTTAAATTTTAATGCATTTCAAGGATATTTTCCTCTTTTTCTTTTTTTTTGCTTTCAATTCTTAGTGAATTCTGTCATTACAGCAATTTTTAATGAATAATGAAAATAATTTTTTGATAAGAAGAAAATTATTTCTCACCTAAAAAATTTTACATTGAGGTTTTAATTTAATTAAGGAGACAATTAACTAATACTTTATGATATTGCTATATTTTATGAACACTTTTTTTTGGGTGTTGATTCCAGTCCAAATTACAAAAATCATTGGATACTTGTATTTGTCACTAGCAAACTCATAGATTGGTATCCCATTTGCAGATTATTCTGCTAATAGTGACACTGAATCACCATGTAACTAGATTTCTGAAAACATATTCATACATCGTCTAGCTAATTTGGTTTAGACATTTTCCCAATCCACAACAGAGGAATCATTTGAAATAAAGTCAATATAGAGATGATTATGGCTAGAATACCTATCCCCCAAGACTGAATTACAAAACAGTCCAATGAAATATTTCTTTTCATTTGTAGGTTTCTTGCAATTGCCAAGTTATTTGGATAATGGAATTAATGGAATGACACGTTATTCATGGTATCATAGAACTGTTGTGATTGGAAAAGACTTCTATGATTATCAATTGCAACAGTTAACCCTGCACCACAGTGCTCACCAATAAACTGTGTCCCTTGGTGCCACATCCAGGCACCTTTGGAATGCTTCCTGGGATAGTGATTTCCTCACTCCCCTGAGCAGCTTGCTCCGATACCTGAGCACACTTTCAGTGAAAAATTTTTCCTAATATCCAATTTAAACTTCTTCTGGTGCAAACTAAGGCCATTTCCTCTGGTTCTGTCACTAGTTGACCGGGAGAACAGACCAATCACCATCTCACTAAGACCTCCTTTCTAGCAGCTGTAGAGAGTGATAAAGTGGTGTCATCATGTCATGCACACACACGCGCACACACACACACACACAAACACACACAGAGCCACACACGCTCCTGTGAGCCTCCTTCTCTCCAGGCTAAAGTACCCCAGGTTCACTCGGCTGCTCCTCATCAGACCTGTGCTCCAGACTCTTCACCAGCTCCATTGTCCTTCTCTGGACACGCTCTGGAACCTCAATATCCTTCTCGTAGTGAGGCGCCAAGAACTGAGTTGCAGGATTGGAGTTGCAGCATCCCCCGTGCTGATGATCACTGCCCTGGTCCTGCTGGACACTGTGGTTGTTAAAAACTATTACAAAGATGGTATGCTGGAACTCTTCTGTTAGGAGCTATTACTAATTTATCAATGAAAGCAAAGAAACAGGTATTTTATTTCTATTTAAAAATGCACCTGATGGAAACAGGCTATGAAGAAATTGCAGGAGAATCTTTAACTCTTAATGTGATGGGGATACAATCATAGCCGCAAGGTGAATAAGCCCAAGAACTTTGAGGGCTGTGGTCCATAAATTTTTGATAATCAACTTTTGAATTTACATAGTAAGAAGATGGATTAAGTATATAGGAAAACACTTTGCAATCTTTGCTACTAAAATTAGAAATTTTCAGAATTAATGAACTCATAATGTTTAAGACATTTACCTTATTTATTACAGCTCCTGTTTGATAAATCATACGCACTTATATAAGTAGAATTAAAATCTGGCAGATATTTCTTCTAGAATATGGAGGTATACATATCTTTTTTAATTAAGTATTTGATGCTTAGCCGTTATATTTAAAATCTAATATTTAATGAAGCAATATGGGTTAACTTTAGAAAGAGAGTCTACATGAGAAACTTAACTTCTATTCTACAGAACCTTAAGCATTTGGCAATTTATCTGAGAAATAAATGGCAATATCCTTTAATTGGTCAAAGACAAAAATTGTATCTAGGTAGATATGTGTACGTATGTATCCATCTTCACTCTCTTGTTTATTCTTTGAATTTATATTTCAACTTGTGAAAAATGAAACAGATGTTACACCTTATATATTATAACTAGAATGCCGAAGGAAAGACTGATAGTCAGAGGATAAGCAATATCACTCTGCACCCACAACACCTACACAGCCCAGGAAGTTCCAAAGTAATAACACATTCCTGGTTCTCCAGCTAGGATCTATGCAAGAAAATTAATAAGAAAATGCCTTCATTTCATCATGATGGCATTTGGGAGTTTTAGAACCCTCTAGTCCATTAGTCAGTTTTGTTAATGATTGTGCTCATCCTTTTAATCAAGTGAAACACATTGATTGAGCTTCATTTAGTTCAAAGTGCCTTTCAGAAGCCTGAAGAGAAACTGAGTGGTGTGAAACTTTACCTTTCTCACTGCAACATATATTTTCTAACATATAGCTAGCTTTATTTATGATTTATATGAATTTACAATATATCCATAATTTTTGAGAAAAAACCTTACCGATTGGAATGAATTAAAAATTGGAATTTGAGTGCCTAATGTGTTGCCAGATTATCTATCTTACTATATTTTTAACCTATCTTTCTACTTATAATGTGGAAAAGTTGTTGATACCCAAACTTCTTTATTTTCATTATTCTTGCACAAATATTGTATTTACAAAATTATTTCAGCCCTATTAACAATTCTTTTTGCCTGAAATTAAAGAATTTCCAATACCAGATCTCAGCAATGGTCTTGGAGGACTGTTCTTTGTTTTCAGAATGACTACTTTATAATCAACTAAATGAGCTGATTTTGGAATTTTGCCAGCATGAATTTGAGGAGCTGTATCACAGGGAGACTGAAATCTTCTAAAAAACACTAAAGCATTTTTTTATTAAATGTACAATATTGTTTATATATGCATATTTATCCATTTTTTCATTATGAAAACACACTATGATATATTATGACAAGTTTATACCCTGCATATGGAAACAAAATAAAACAAAAATGCTTAGTACAAGCAGAATTATGGTATCTAATTAAAAAAAAAAAAAAAAAAAGATCCTGTAGAGCAAAAGATCCTATAAAGCTTTGTTTCTGCATAACAGTGGAAATGTTTAAGCTGTGTACTCTCAGGAGCTGCTTCATTATCTGAGACTTTTATATTTGTAAATGTCAATCATTTAAATTTTAACCAAAATTCAACCCTATCTCAAATTAAATAAACCATTACATTCTTCTGATTTGTTTTTGGACCCATCCATAATGCCTTCAAAGCATATCTGACAGATACTAATGGTACTGGACTCCCTCATTAAGAAATAATCAGTGATATTCCCTTATTTCTTTGAACAACAGGAAAAAAAGCTATCACCCTTTTTATGAAATGCTCATGGAACTTACCCAAAAACCTGACCATGAGGAATAAATTCTTCTTTTAGTTTGAGAGTGTTCAGAACCAAGATCTCTAAGTTCCCTGCTTGAAATGTAAAGGAAGCTTTTTAGGTGCGTAAGAAATCTCCCATCAGTACAGCATTTCCACGATGGGAAACCAGGAAAGAAATAAAGAGGTTCTGGGGGGAGAAATAAAGTTCCAAATGGCTGCACAATTTTCTGTATTTTTTTGATGCTCAGTGTAAAAAAATTATTTTTTCCCCCCTCACACATATGTTGCATTTTTAAAGCAATTATAAATGCGTATATGTTCAATATACTAGTATCAGGAGCTAATTAATTTGGTGAGTTCTGGTTAAAAAGACTCTAAAAATTGCTTTATAGCTATACAAGTTCTGATATATTTTAAACAATAAGTTCTCTGTGTACAAATTAAAAATATTTAAATTTAAATGAATGCTTTATGTGCTCACTTGTGATATATACAGAATTTCAGTCATCCCTGAAACACAAAAGTACAAAGTGTGTCTGCTCCTCTCCATTAAGCTTGTTTGAATTCTTGAAAATCAATCCTTGCTGATAACAGAGAGAATAATTTTTTTGCCAAGAGATTAAATAATTTTGGATAAAAATACAAAAAAATATTTTCTCATCAGGCAGTAGAAGACAATAATTATTTTAATGTATTTTCAATAGCAATGTTTAACTTGATGTGATATTGCTCTTTAAGAGAAAAATAGTTTACTTACAATGTTTAATGAACAATGAGTGTGCTGTTTTTTAATAACTTCACAAACCTTTTCTTTAGTAGACTCTTGTTTAGATACTAGATTCATTCTAAGCATTTTTGACCTGAAAATGGAAAAAAATCCCATGTATTCTACCCTTCTGTGAATTTTCTTATTTAAAGATCCTCTTCAATGGTTAACGGTATAGACCTATTTTGTGTTCATTGACTAATTTGTCCAGTTCTAATTCAATCCATATTTAAGTAAATTACTTCAGAGAGAGCTGGGTCAAGCTGTTGTGTTTTTTGCAGTGTTTGATGTGATTCTTCTGGTGCATTCACAGAAATAAAAAAAACCTGAAAATATTTCACCAGTCCTAGGAAATTTACAGTAGTAGTTGTAATTTCATTTTTCATTTGTTTCTTATTATATACTTATATAATTATGCATACATAGCATTACTTGTCCTTTAAACCAGCCTGTCTCTGACTTGTGTGGGGAGTTTACAGTGAACATGATGACCTTCATGCTGCTGACATACCATTTTCTGATTCTCTGCTTATTTCTAAGGTATTTATATGCTTTCTTTTCCACATTTTCTCTCTTGAATTCTTGATCTGCCAAATATTGCCATCTCAAAAATATGTGTAACATTTTGATATGGCATTAGCTTTCTCACAAATCACCAACAATTTCCTAAACACAGCTGAGCCAAATTCACAGTGGTGCATCGCTAAAACATTCCAGTGTGTGAAACTATTTATCTTAGTTCCAAATAGTTTTGGATATCTCCTACTATGCATGCAGATGTCCACAGCATGACTGAACTTCCAAGACACAGAGATTCAACCATCCCACAATGCTACAATTGGATTGCTGAAATGCATAGGCATATGAATAATTCCTTTCTGTTACTTGCCAGATAGTTAAGAAATCATTGTTCAGTGATGAGCAGTGTCCCCTGGGGTCAGTACTGGGGCTGGTGCTAAGGTTCAGCTTTTTTTTGACAACATAAACAATGATCATGTGCACCCTCAGCAAGTTTGCTGATTACACCAAGCTGTGGGGTGCAGTTGGCACACTGGAAGAGAGAGATGCCATGCAGAGGAACCCGGAAAAGCTTGAGAGGTGGGCTGATGCAAACCTCGTGAAGTTCATTAATGTGAAATGCAAGGTCCTTGTTAAGGAAGCTTCCCTCTGTGACAACCCAGGAGCCATTCTTGCAGTCATTCTGGCACCACCTGAGCTGGGACTAAAGCCGCTTTGCACCTCAAAGTCATGATCTGATCAGATTTCCTTACCAGCTTGACCTCGGGTTTTCCACAGCAGAGCCTCAGATGCCCCGATCCTTAAAATAATTTTCTTCTGGTGTCATAATCAAGTGATAAAATCACGGAACATCATCTTGACCTGGATGCCTCTGGGAATGGACCCTGAACGATGGAATCCCTGAGCTTTTATACCCTGACAGTCTAGGTGCAGTAAAGTCTGGGAGTTGCTGGTTCTTGCTGGCTCCTAACACATCACTGAGTGTTCAGTCACCTGGCTGTGCCACAGGTTCCTGTGCCCATTGTTATGCAAATAATCAGCAGTTCAAGACCTTTTTCCTCAGCTCAGTGTCCTACCCCTAGAACTCAAACTGCCGCCTGCGCTGCAGATGCACCCTGAGCTACCTGCACCAAATGTACTCCCCAACAGTCCTGCACTGGATCATGGCAGTCCCAGACACACCTACAGGCTGGGCAGAAAACTGATTGAGAGCAGCCCTGTGGAGAAGAACTTGGGGGTAATGGTTGATGCAAAACTCAGCATAAGCCAGGAGAGTGTGCTCACAACCCACAGAGCCAACTGAATCCCTGGCTACATCAAAAGGAGAGTGGTCCGCAGGTCAAAGGAGGTGACTCCTCTACTCTGCTTTGGTGAGACTCTCTAGAATACTGAGTACAGTTCTGATGCTCTCAATGTAAGAAGGACATGTAAGTGTTGGAACAAGTCCAGAGGAAGGCCAGAAGCTGATTAGAAGACTAGAGCACATCCTCTGCAAAGACAGGATGAGAAAGTTGTGGCTGCTCAGCCTTGAGAAGAGAAGGTTGCTTGGAGATCTCAGAACAACCTTCCAGGATCTGAAGGGAGCCTACAGGGAAGATGGAGAGGGACTTTATCAGGAACTCAAGTGATAATGCAAAGTATAATGGCTACAAACTAAAAGAGGGGAAATTTAGGTTAGATATACAGAAGAAAATCTTTAAGGGTGGTGAGATATTGAAACAGCCAGTTCAGATAGTCTTGAATACCCCCACCCTGGTAGCATTTTGGATAAGGCCTTGAGCAGCCACTTCTAGGGAGATGTTCCTGCCCATGGCAGGATGGGGGATAGCTGGAACCAAATGATCTTTAGGTTCCCTTTCAAATCTTAAATTTCTAGCATTCTCCTTCTTTTATACATAAAATATGAATTTCTTAATACTTCATATATAAATCTTATTCACATATTATTTGTGTCATAAACTACTGAAGTCCTATCTCATATAATGTTTTGTGGTAAAGTTAGATAATGCAATCCATCTCTTATACATAAGTTCTTCTTCCTGAGGTCTTTTATCTGTTTGTTTACTGTAAAATAAATTTCTGTAATAATAAATAAAATTGTTAAGAATTTATTATAATAATAGTAATAATTACAATGACAATAATAATAATATTAATATGAACCAAAGAAACTATTATTTCACATAGCAAAATTATGAAGTTTAAAATACTATAGATAATCTTCAAAAAAAGCCTGTATGACATTGCATGCATAGTGTCATTATTATCATTTTGTCATCTCTTTAATTTGTAAGTTAAATTTAGAAGAAAAAATATCTTTTCTTCTAAGGAGATGGCAATCATACTGTATTCCACAAGTTATTTTTTTCTAATTTCTAATTCTGATGCGCAAGCAATCTTTCACAAAGATTCAAGAATAACTGTCCTAACTCTCTAGCAATTTTTTTTGTTGTTTGTTTCTAGAGGAATATATTGTTAGACAGAATTATTTCTTGGCACTGCTATGGTGTTTTATGAAGCAACAGATGGTTCTACAAGTTTATCATGTGTGTCCTTCATCAGCTATAACAGCAGGCACTCACGGATTTGATTCTAAATTAAAAAACAAACAAACCCCAACAACAACAAATAAAAATAAACCTGAGAGGATTATGATGGTAGATTTCTGGAGGATAGACAGTCTTCAAGTTGTCAGCAGTCTTGTAGTCTTTTGTTTCTTTCCTTTCTTTTTTTTTTTTTTTTTAAAGGTTTTTGTGGTTTTATTTATTCATCTGGAAATAAAGGCTTTCTTTCTATAAGTAAAACAAACAGTGTCACTGACAGTTGCTTTCAAATATTCTGTGCATTATTTAGCTGGAAACCATACTAAATACATAATGAATATTTATTAGGTGCAGTGGGTAGTTGATGAAGTGTCCCCTTGTTCAGTCTAGTGTTATAAATACCCAGCCCCATCCAGTAATGGAATAAACACCCGAAAATACAGCCCCAGCCAGTATTTGTCAAGAAAATTGGTATTGTTATTATCTTATTTAATTGCCCATTGCATTACATTTGCCATTATAACTCTCACTTTTGTCTTTTTTGTTGGTGTACCCAGGAGTCTTGTATATAACTGTTTCATTTATTGAATTCATTGCAAAAGACGACAGAGAATTTCTGATTTCACAACTCAAAATTACCAGTTTGTAGACATTCATTAGCAAATAAATACTTGTGGTCATCTGAAGGGTCTGTCAGGTAGATATTTGTGCAACATCATGAAAGCTATTTTATTGTTATTTCTGATAAGAGCTCTCTAGCCACCTGGAGGTATTTAAAATTTTATTTTACCTCCATAAATGAAAAAATACCAATAATCACTTAAAACTATGCTCAAATGTAACAGGCAGAAAAAAAAAAAAAACAAAACCCCAAAATATAATTTATACTATCAGTTATCGAAAACTCTAGATGACAGATGGTGTTAACATATAAGTAACAGGAGAAATAAGTTTCTGTCAATAATTTCAGTTATGAGGAATTCAATTATCAAATGTCAATCTGATTTTATTTATAAATAGGAAGTAGATAGATTGACAAACTTCTACCTTGCTGAAATTATGATTTTTATCTCTGTGATTTATCTAAAACTCTTTATGTCTTCAAATGCTTTATAAATATTGAAAAAAAGCATATTTTATGACAAAAATCTACCTACTAAAGTTAATGTTCAAAGAACGTGTGACTTTTGTCTGAATAAGTTTTTTATCAGTTTAGTCAATCATATGGGTTTTACCACACATATTTCCTTGGCAAGGAGACAAAAAAGTAATTTTATAATTTTCCTGATGTTATAGTTCTACATGCAGCTTTGTGTATGCAATTCTACTCTGAGGACTAAACAAGAAGTACACAATATGTTTAATGGAGCCTTTATTTAAGATTTTATAAACCTTATTTTTCTAACAAATATCAGATGGGTTATTTGGTAGTGATTCTATCGCCAGCATGCAAGCGAAGGCATGATCACAGAATGACAGAATAGTTTAAGCCTAGAATAATCTTTAGGTTAAAGATCATCTAGTTCAACTCCCCTTCCATGAGCAGAGACACTTCCCAGTAGATCAGGCTAGTCAGAATCCCATCCAACCAAATCTTGAACACTTACAGGGAGTCTGCAAGTTCTCAGGGTAACTTGGTCCAGTCTCTCACCAACCTAAAGTAAAGAATTTCTTTCTAATATATATGTTAAACTTTAAAGCTGATGCAATTTTAGTAGCTTTTAGAACATGTCAACAAATCTGAGGAAAGTCAGTCACCCTGGCATAAGGGGATATGTGTACCCCTGGAGGAAGTATGTGAGCAAGGAACTGGAAGCCAAAGAGGATACTGTAGGGCAGCTCAGCTTGTGCTAGACATCTGCATTTAGGAGACTGAATCTCCCATTCATTGGTTTGTTTTTGTTGTTTGTTTGGTTTTGTTTTTAATATTTCTAGCATATTCCACAATTTAGGAGAAGTTCACCTTTTGTGTTAGAATTATTGTCACACTAAGAGTTACAGCAGTTGTTCAGTAGCAGTTTCACAGTTATTTTAGATTGTCATAGTTGCTTTATCACTTTGCTGTTTATCTAAAAGGAGCAAGAGGAGAAAAAATTGGCTCACCACTCAAGTAGAATTTGAATGGAATACTGAATGTGTCCATTTATTGCTGGTAATTAATTTCTCGTAATTCCATATGCAGTGTAATGGTGTGACTTACCTTGTAACTCAAAACTATTTTTGGCAAAACAGAAGACAACAGGGCATAAACTTTTATTAGCTTAGCTGCATATTTCCTCATCTGTTCTCTTGTGTGGACAGGCTATTTGTTTCTATATGCAAATGTTCTCAGTGGCTGGGTAACTTGTAGAGAGAATTATGGATCATTCACATTTAGGCCACAACATCTTTCAAGTGAGAATTTAGAAAGGAAAAGAAAGCAGAATTGTCAAGAGAGGTCTAGGAAGGGATAGGCAGGAATCAGGCACTTAACCAACAAATTTTGGAAGAATGATGAAAAAAAAGTCTGAGACTTTTATACAGCTAAATTCTCTCTTCTTTCCCAATGATTGGGATTTTAATCTTCTTTGTAATCCCATAATCATTTAGGAATGACATCTACAACCTAAAAAGAGTCAGAATTTAATCAGAAATTTTAGGGGTATAGGTGTATACCTTAAAATACTGCATCCTATTATTTTTACAACCTTCCAGGAAACTAAAATTAAAAGAAAAAAAAAATAGTAACATTGCCTTGCTAGACTATTAAAGATATATCACAGATGAAAATGTTTTAAAAAATTCTCATCTGAATTCAGTAAAAATCAGTTAGCCTATTACAGTGATTTTGATAGATATGGCACATTGCCTAACACATAACAACTAAAGCTGCACTACTATAATTTGCTCAGAATTTCAAAATTTCAAATAGATTCCAGTATTTCTTAAAACTGTGTTTTTCTTAAAGAACAATGTTATCATATTCTGCTGTCTTTCAGTTTAATCACAAAAATTCCAGTAATTTGATTTCAATATTTTTAATTTGTTATGCATGACACATCCTTCAAAGTATGAGCTATGAATATGTAAGATAATTTAGTGGTTTTTCATGTACACCCTTATGAATTACTCTGATTACATATGAGTGATTGCTATGTGTTTTACTAAATTTCTAGAAATAATAGGCAAGTTTGATAATTAAAAATTATTGGATATTTTGCAACACTAGTGAGCAAATATGTTTGATGGACAGCATTAATTGGCTTAATAACAAGGGAGATGGCTGGATTTAAATTATACGTTTTCAGGGTCCTATTAGGATGTTTGGCCAAGCCATAGATACAGATATTCAAGTTATGAAGCAAACATAGCAGTCAATGTTTGGAAGACTAAAAAACTATCTCTTTTATTTTTTAGTTTTCTGGAACCCACCTTTACATGAGAATAAAATAACTTTTTTCATTACTTTCTTATTTTTAGTGTCCTCTCACTTCATATTGAACTGTATTAGATGAGCAGTTCATATCTCAAAAGTGATGCTACACAATGTTTCAATGAAAATCTGTGTTGGTGTGTTTCCAAAAGTTCCATTTAAAAAATCTTGTCAGGCTGCTGGCTAGATGTAACAAGTGGCTTGAGAGCAAAGAGTCTTTTTTGTTTTAAAGGAAAAAGGACTGACAGGTTTTGTTTATCTTTTTCACACCTTCCATTTTACCTATTTGAATAGTTTAACAAGCTACAGTTTATATTATCCTGGCTACTATGTTACCTAGAACTTTATAAAGTGTCAAGGAAACAAACAAGGGAACTGTCTGGCAACAGTTATTCGAATTTTACTGAAAAGCAAAATTCCTTTAGATTGCCATAACTGAGTATCATTTCTTCCTGCCAGTACAAGAAACATCAGATGACAGAATGTAATGAATATATAATCTTCTAAGTTGGGGTTATTCTGCATGTCAAATAATTTTTTGTTTTCAATGGAGACCTGTCTGATTTCCTTGCATACTAGTTCAGCCTGTTGGTCCTGAAGTAGTGGGAGAGGAAAAGAAAATAAAGGCATAAATAAAAGGGAAATAAGATTTTGTCTCCATACACCAATACAAGGAAATGGAATGAGATAATCGAGAGCAAATTGCATTTGCTAAAATATTGCTTCGGAGATGAGTTCAGAGCCAATTGTCTAACTCCCTTCCCAGAATACTGTGATTGAATTATTTGATCATCCAGTTTAAAATGTCAAAAAAAAAAAAAAAAAAAAAAGAATCTATTTTGGGTCTTGACAGAATATGAGGGTTTTATCATTTGCAGGGTCCACATTCAAATTAAAAAGGGGGAAAGATATTGTGTTTGACTGTATTGCTATTTTGATACTGTTTTGATGCTGTCTTGTTATTTTAAGAAAGGAAAAAGAAATTTCTCTTACATAATATATTTTGATACTACAGTATCTTCCCAATTTCCCCAGGCTTCTCCCCTAGCAGGGCAGCATAGGAGCTAAAATATAAACAACTGGCTCTTCCACTGTTTGCGCAAACAGCTTTGGTACAGACTCTTCCATTCCCAAGCATATCTTCTAATATTAACCTGATGGCTAGGAAATTCTATAATGAGATAAAAACACTAATGTCAATACATTTTAATGCTTCACTGTGCTCACATTTCCTATTTTGTTGTTGGGTGGGTGAGATGATGTGTTGTGGGAAACCAGAGTCATCCTAATTATTTCCTTTCATTAAAAATTTTTAAAGATAATTAGAACATGGACCCCATTGTTTCAGATTAATTTTGTAATTTTCTTGACTGGATTCCAGTTAGATTTGTCTCAAAAAATCACTGAATATCTCAACACAGGCACTTTCCTCAGTGTTTCTTGCTCAAATTGTAACTTCCCTCAGTGGCTTTGTGAGATTCTCTGCTAATTTACTGAGTGATTCCTATGACTGTATAAGGTGAATGCATTCTAAAAAAGGGACAAGAGATAAAAAAATAGAAATCTCACAGTGTTCAGTGTATTGAAAGCTTCTTTAAATTTAACACTTGTTACTGTTATTTAGCAAATTCTAGACATGTGTGAAAAAAAAAAATTAGGAGATGCCGTTGGTAAAGATTTACATTTCTAGGGAATTAGATGTGTGAACAGGAAAATCTCAGTTTTATATGTCAGGACTTTAAAGAGAAACTGAACCCCAAAGCTGGAGGAGATCTAGCTCCCACCTTATTTTTTTCCTTTTTTTTTTTTTTTTAGTTCCAATTCTACTCACATTTTATTAACACAATATATGTCTGCCAAACAATATTTTAGGATACAATGCTGAACTACTTGTTTTAGAAAAATTGGAAGTTACAGTTCTGTGTGAAGGGCAATTTTTTCCCATTACTTGATTTATTAATATGTTAATTCTATGTCAGAACTTAGTGCTACTATATCATTTTCATTATGATTGAAAGTTTAATTGGTTGTAGAACAGCCAATTTTTTTTAATGATTTTTTTTATTGTCACACAAATCTAAATGATGGTAACAACAATTTTAATAGCAAGAATGCACAGGAAGCCTGGTTTTATGTGTGTATATATATATATTTTCATTCTCAAGTCAGGGCCGGTCAAAATACCTTAATATATATCAGAAATTTTTTTAAACAGGTTTGAATATAAATTTATTCTGAATTTTAAATAAAAAAAGCTTTATACATGAAATTAAAAAGCCTTTTATAGCAGTCAGAACTAAGCAACAAAATGCAGTTCAATACATTTGCTCTTATTTTTGCAAGATAATTTATTTGATGGTACCACAACTTTGACAAGTATTCTGACAAGAACTGGAAGCTTCACACCCTTACAGACTTTCCTGTCAACATGTTTAAGTTTCAAAGCATCTGTCAGTATCAAGCATTAGTTCATAAATACATAGTAATTGAGAATTTTTAATATTCATTAGCTAAGTAAAGTGACATTCGTCTACTAAGATGCTGTCTAAAACTTAGGCACATAATATAAGCTATTCGTCTGAATGTCCTCTAAAGTCAGTGGAAGGGGGCATCTTGCAGAAGGCAGCATTCACACTAAATGCAACTGACAAAGCAAGGAGGGTTGAATCATTTTCCACAGGAGGTTCTGTAGGTAATTGAATGACTGCTGTGCACTACCAGTGTAACTCCTATATAGCTATAAGCCACATTAATCCCACTATTAATTACACATTATTTCACTATTACATGCTTTAAAGATACTGCAAATATCTGACTTCAAAAAATCCAAGTGTCTTTCCCAATGTATTATCCCAAAGTATTTTCTCAACTTTATCTATTTTCATTAACATTTACAAACAAATGGTGGGTCTGTATTCATCTTCAAATGTTATGCATTGTGTGTAATTAAATGCAAGGCATTTCAATGCCCAAGAAAAGACAAGGTATTCATGTAAATACAGAGATATGCAGAAGTACTGTAAAAACTTTTTTTTTTAAGGTTATAAAATTCTGTGTGTCTGAAAATGAACAAATCCTATGGATTTAGGAATAAAGTTTCCTGGGATTTAGCTTTTTGACTCCTCTTTTTTTTTTCTTGCTATACTGTGCCATCTTTACTTCCTGTATCTTCCTCTGCAACACCTACCACAAGTAATTGAAACTCAAAGATAATGATGTGTTCTTCCTTTGTCTGTATCTTCTTTCCATGCTATTGGGGCATACATTCATCAGTGATATGTCCAGAGAAGCGCAATGAAAATTGGTGAAGAGCCTGCAGCACAAGTCTTACGAGGAGAAGCTGTGGGGGCTGGGGCTAAATAGCCTGGAGAAAAGAAGGCTAAGGGGTGAATTTTTTGCTCTCTACACCTACCTGAAAAGGAGGGGTCAGTCTCTTTTCCCAGGTAACCACTGACAGGATGACAGACCTCAAGCTGCACCACTGGGGAAGGTTAGTCATGCTATTAAAAGAAAAATACCTTCACAAAAAGAGCTGTCAAATATTGAAACAGACTGCCCAGGGAACTGGTGGGCTCTGTGCCTGAACAGAGTTTTTACCCTTTCTTATCAACATTTTCCCCAAGGCACCATCGTCTTGGCTGAGGGACTCAGATGTGTCCTGAATTGGTAGATGGTCTTAGATTGGTGAATGATATTAATAAACTTCTTGTGTTAGAGAATGCATGTAATTTTAAAGAATATTTTTTCATTTTAAGCCAATTTTCTATCATATAATATTATATGGAAAACTGTTTATCATGACTGCTGTTTTCTATATTTATTTCATCAGAATTCTTACAAAATATTGTCATCCTTTTTAGGCTTCTGTAAGCCATATTTTTTTAACTTATGAATATAAGTTAAATTAATAATTATAATAATGCACAGAATTTGAAAAGCAATATTGTAATAGTTGTAATTTGACATTTTTATAGCTTATCGCGCAGCATGAATAAAACATTAAAATTTGTTATAAAAATAAACTCACCAATTTCCAAACATTCAGAATGGGGAGGCAAAAGGTAAAATACCAGCCTGGTTATGTTGTATAATTATGACTGAAACTGCTTAATGTTGAAATTTACTTTGAAATGCTATATTTTCAGATATTTATTTTGAAAATGCTCAAGTTCAGTTTTGGTAGGCATGCATAAAAATCAAACCTTTGAAGATACAATTTCCTGTGTGCTTTAATTTCTGAAATCAGTAGGCATTCAATTTAGACTTGTGAACATATCCTCACAGAATTTAATGACTCTAAACATGGGAGAGAAAATGTATAAATACTATTGTTCAGTTATTTTTATACAATACTTTGAGTAGCGATTTACTTGGGGGTTCCTCCCAGGTCTGCCAAAACTAGTGAGGATCCAAACCCCAAGTGGCTGAATGACAGGATTTAGAAAAATGTTTAGAATGGGCTGCTCCCATCAACTCATAGAATCTCTGAGTAAGGGGGAAGGAAAAGGCCTCCCCAGAAGTTACCCATGCAGCAGCACAAGCATTTCATTATGTGGTATTATTTTGTGGTATTTCTAAAACATCCATAACCAGGACAAAAAAAAAAAAAAAAGTCAGCAAAATAAAATAAAAAATTAAAAAATTAGCATAAAAACAAAGAAAACAAAATATCTATGCAGAAAATCACTTCTGAAATATATCTGTATTTATGAAAATATTACAAAATATGTAGTGGCAAACCCACTGGAACAAATTTAGCGTAAATTAATTCAGGAAGATTAGAGAACAAGAAAAAGGAAACTTCTATTTCATGAGCACATTAGATTTCATCTACACTAATAAAAATTTTGTAGTAAAAATAAATGCATACACTTTAAAACTTGTATTGTTTTAACCAGTTTCTAATATTTGCATTCCTTCAATGAATGGATATATATAAATATTTTCATCAAAGACAGTGGAAAACATTTAAAATTCAGGCAATTAATCCTTTTTAATCCTTAAAAACACGTGGTAATATGATATCAGAGACAAGTGGTGATGTGTTTTTAATATTGCATCAATCAATAAAAACATACTAACATAATTTCAGGTAAGATTACTTCTCTTTTGTTCTTTTGTTATAGGAAAAGAAAAGATTAAAGGCTTGGTTCATATACTTTAAAACATTATTTTACAACATATTTTAATTTCCGCAATGAAAGGTAGACAAACAATAACTGTTATTCTTGAGTTATACCATTGAAGTACAGATGAGAAAGAAAAAAAGTGATCCTTCTTCTCTGTCATTTCTGTTTGCTGGTCCTCAGAATATCTAAAATTACACACACACAAATTGTATCCTTTTATTTTAATAAACTTATCAATAAGGCAGAGGAAAGAAAAGTAAATAGGCAGAGAAAAAGTCATATCTTTAGAACTGGGAAAGACAAAAATGGATTTAAAAATATTTTAAAAACCTCCTGTAAGATGCGGTCTAGTGTATGCTTTATTGACTTCATATTTCTCAGGAGTTAGTGTTGCAAACTGAACAATAATTTATAGTTTGCCATGGGAATATTCTGAACACTATTATATGTCTCCATGTGTATAGAAAGCAAGATTGTATCACTTGAAAAGTATAAACTTTTCCAACCTTACAAAAAAAAAGAGCTATTACTAGGAAATCACAGTATATTCTGAATTGAAAGGGACCCACAAGGATCATCAAATCCAACTCCTGACCTTGAACAGGACAGCCCCAAGAGTCACACCATGTCTCTGAGAGCATTGCTCAACTGCTTCTTGAGGTCTGTCAGGCTGGTGCTGCAACCACTTCCCTGGGGAGCCTGTTCCAGTGCCCAACCATCCCCTGGGTGAAGAACCCCTTCCCAATATCCAACTTAAACCTCCCCTGACAGGGCATTCCCACAGGCCCTGTCACTGGCCACCAGAGAGAAAGATCAGTGACTGCCCCTCCTGTTCTTCTCACAAGGAAGTTCTAATGGTTTAATAATAAATTCATTTGTATATATAAACCAACAAGAACTTGTGTAGTCTAGATTTAAAAGCTAAAATGTTTAACAAATGGATATTGAAATCTTAGTCAGAAATTAAGATAAATGATGAGCACACATAGCTTAATGTAGGAAACATTATTTAATTTTACCCACCTTGAACTGCTCATAATAAACATTTCAGGTTGTGAATCTTACTTTAATCTGCCAGTTATGACAAATATGTTTGTTTAAGCATAAATGTTTTGCACAATAACTACTCACAGTCTAGCTTCACTTTTAAATATGTTGCTCTAGGCTACTTTGCTGCTGGGTTGAAATTTAATCTGTTGTTTTACCAAAGATATAAATGAATTGATATTATGTTTTTTCTTCTTGCTCACCTCAAAATATTTTCTGAAAGAAAGGAAAAAAATGTCTGGTAAAATATTTTTAACTGAAAGACAGCATATTAGAAATATCCATATATACTCATATCCATATAAACTGTTCATATCCATATATGCTTAGTTTCATGCCATACATAGACCAAGCATAGCTTAAATTTCTGTAGCCCATTGATTTTAATTTATTTATCCAAACCTTGTTCGGGATAGGGCAGAGTAAGACAACACCTATTCTAGTTTTTGGCTGGGGAAGAGTTAATTTTCTTCATATTGGCATGTATGGAACTGAGTTTTGGATTTGTGATTGTGAAATATTTTTCATAACACAGGAGTGTTTAATTCACTTCTGAACAGCACTTATGCAGCCTCAAGGACTTCTCTGTCTCTCACCCCACACGACCAGTGAGGAGTCTGGGGGCACACAAGAAGCTGGGACAGGACACAACAAGGACAGCTGCCCTCAGCTGTCCAAAGAGATATTCCAGACACTATGATCTCATGCTTAGAATGAAAAATAGGGAGGAAAGGAAGGTGGGTTGTTTGGAGCAAAGATGTTTGTCTTCCCAAGTCACCATTGTATGTGATAGAGCATTGCCTTCCTAGATATGTCTGAACACTTTCCTGCCCATGGGAACGAATGAACAAATTCCGTTTTGCTTGTTTTGGCATGCAGTATCTATTAAACACTCTTTATCTCAAACCATGAATTTTCTCTCTTTTGCCCTTCCGATTCTCCTCCCATCCCACTGGGGCAGAGTGAGCAATCATCTCTTTGGGGATTAGTTCCCAGCTGGGGCTAAACCATGATAACAACCATATATGTGATATCAGTAATTTATTGTCAGTCTAATTAAAAAAAAAAAAAAAACAAAAAACTTGCAGTTGAAATGCCTGGTTATTGGTACTGTTAATCCAGATATAGTAAATCAATACTGACAGTCCACAATTACCTTAAATAGATCCAAATTAAAAAAAAGAAACCAAAACCAAACAAAACAAATTGTTAGGAATGATGCAAATAAAATCTATTAATGCCCACTATCATTATTTCTCTAATCCCAAGCCTAATGGGATTGTCCACACTAACAGCAATATCAGTTTGGCACTATCTTTGAGCCTCAAGAAGGCTGTGACGATAATGTGGAATTTACTACATTATTTTTGTGAACAGAAGCACAGTTTCAATATTGTGGGGTTTTAGGGTTGATTGGTTTGGGTGTTGGAATTTTTTTTTTAATATTCTGGCTGAATTTTGTTGGAGTAATTTCTGTCTTTTCTAAATTTCTTTACACCTTCTTTCTTCATCACCCTGCAACCTGGTGCATGCTAGAAATATTAGATTCTTTATATTTGTCCTTTTCATAAGCCCTGAAATTATTTTTCACCCAATTTCTTAGTTTGTGAGCAGGGTTGAATTTTTGGCCCCCCTGTGACTTCCCACATTATGCTGTGCTCAGATATTTGAAACCTCTGATGTCATCCCATGCCTGTACTCCTTTATTCAGCTTCATTATAAGGATTATAGGTAGGTCATTTTACGCAGAATAACTACTTTTTTTCCCATTTCTATCAAAATTATTAAAAAGAAGCATTAGGTCATCCAACTGTAGAAATCTAAGCAAAAATTAGACAAATTGGACAAATTATGTTTTAGCCACCTGGTCATTAGACAACTGTTACAACTAAGCAAGCTAAAACAAACTGCAAACAAGCTAACACAAGGTCAGTCAGAGCTTGGCAAATCTAGAATTCTAGCATATGCTAATAAAGACTCTGGGAATTGATACTAATAGAGAATATTATACTTATCAGACTGCAGGGCTACACACTGAACTCCCTCCTTGTGCTTTATAACAACCCCTTCCATCATTTACCTGATGAATTAAAATTGCTTATGAATGAAAGTTGCATCTAGTATGCAGCCTTATACTTTTTGGTTTTATACCATCTATTACAAGGAAAGATGTGGATGTTATGTTTTTCTCTGTTGATCTCTCAAGCAAGAATGAAAATTATTTTCAGAAATTATTCATTATATTGTGCAGGATGTTAATTTTTATTCCTGGAGGACATAAAGATATGCAACACAGTCAGTCTAAATACAAAGTGAAGCCAAGGTGGCTTAAAATGTCATTGGAGCTCTTGGAAATATGTCAGTTTTTATGTTAGTAGTCTGTCTTGAGAGACTTAATCTGCCTCAATTCTTTAACAAAACTGATCATAGTACTTCCAAGAAAAGGTGCATGTTTTTTCCTAAGCCAAAGAATTGTAACCAGTATAAATTTGATGACAAACTAAATTAGAGGATAATGGACAAGTGCACAAGTGACTTTTGTTGTTAAATAAAAATATTATTTCTACTAAGATTTGAAGACCGCTCCATATTTTATTAAATTGTACCTGACACCAGCAGATGATTTTACATAACAGGGATTGGTGTTAGTTTAGAACAATAGTAGGATTTCAAGAGGTCTGGAGAAAACGGTGAATCTGTAATTTTTCCTAATCAATTCTGGAAACTTGCCCACATTTCTAAAGTGAAAATGTAAATCAGTATAAGAATGAACCAGCTTTTATCTGTGATTCAATGAAATATTTCAGAATATTTGGGCAAGAATATGTGACAGGACACCATCAGAAAGACATTACTAGACTAAGGACATTACTAGAGTATAACGTCTCGACTTCCTTGTATGCGAATCAAATTCTGAGCATTGAACTGATTGAGAAGCATCAAAAGAAAGATGACAATCTTGATATATGAGGCCAACTAAATCTGTAAATTATATGGGAATTGTCCTTGTATTCTCATGACTACTGTGGCTTCAAAAGTCTGAACATTTCTAAGCTTTGGTCACCTCACCTAATATGTACATATTTTGAGAAGTATAGTGGCAAAAGCAAAAACCTTTCCAAGATCTGCAAAGCCTGCTCAAGAAACGGAGTAAATACTTGGACCACTGGGATGATGCCCGCTCCATTTTGCCATAGCTGCAATTATGCTGTGGAGTTATTTCAATAGTATCTCCTTCTCAGCCATCTCTTATTCCACTAGATTCAACTCTTTAAAAAGAGATAAAAGGGACAGAGAGCACTTTTCAATTTTTTTTTCATATTTAGATTATTCATAAGATAGCAAAACTGATACATTTTTATAGATAAATATACTCTGCCTAAATATATTAGTACAAGATACTTAGAGAAACTCAGCGAGAGAGAATGTAAGAAGTGGAGGAGAAGGAAAAAAAACCAAAAGAGAATAAAACCATTATGGCGTTAAACTCAGTATATGGTTGTCTCCTGAGTACAGCTGAGATTTGCTTACCTAGTAGATAAATTTTAATTGTTGTTACTGAATCTGTTCTTTCTGACCCAAGATGTCACATCACTCTGTGGCTGAAGCAATGTTTGCTAAGTTATTCTGGCATTAATCACATTTATTGTTTGCAGGACCACAGTTCTCTTATTTATGGGCACTACCCTGGGGAATGCAGGTCACTGTTATCTAATAGCAGAATCTACAGCTGCTCTTGCTGACTTCAGTTTGGATCTTACTTCCTCAACAGAGGTCATATAGAAGCAATTGAAGTTAATTTTATGAGACATCTGTTATATTTGTGGTTATACTCATTCTTCAAGATTGCCCTCTAAAGTAGCAGTTACTAAAATAAATCCAGGCACCATAAGAGAGGAAGAAAACTAACAAATAAAAGACAATAACAGAAATTATCTCATGACTTCCATTTAACTTGACAAAGTAGGAAATTATTTTAAATGAAGAATCCCATAATTTGGAGCATGAAATTTTTATGTGAAAGACACAACTCCGAAACATTTCACCCTTTCAAATCTGGAAGAATCCACTGACTGTTAAAGCATTGCAATACCAAAAAATAAAATTGTCAAATACCTAAACAATATATCTACAACTAAAATGTTTTTTTTAAATTTTTTTTCCAAATTCTTATATAATTTTGGTTTATATTAGAGGATTATAAATTTATGCTTGGAAAATGAAAGAAATAAAATTCTGAATATAGTTGTTTTGTTTTGTTGTTTGTTTTTTTTTCCCCCATGACATTGGAGTTAACATGACTTTTTCTTCTTATGAATTACTAAAAGTATAGAAAGAAGCAAGAAAAAAAAAATATATACTCACTACAAATAAAATTTTCCTCTGAATGTAAGCATCTGGATACACTGGGTTTTTTTCTCCTAAAATGTAGATGTCTGCTTTGAGTTTGCAAGCCAAGACAGCCTATATTGTCAATAGATATTTCTCAAGGGAAATTTCATTCACCATCTTGTTTATTAAAGTAACTCATACATCAAAAATCCCATCTTCAGTGCAAATGCCTAAGATGAAAATCTGAGCCAAATTTTGTCAATTTCATCAATGTAAAAAATAGCAATAAGACCTTCAGATATTGAAGTAATAGTAATTGATGAATGATAACCATATCATTCCAGAAGACAAACTTAGATGGACCACTGGGTGCAGTGCAGTATTTTCTAAAAATAAGGATTTCAAGTATGAGTACCTTTAGTTTTTAAAGATTTTTTTTGTTAGGTCTATTTACTCACTTCTTCTTAAAATGTGTAAATTTTGCTGGGTGTATTTTCTCTCTTATGCATGTTGCTACCATTTAATTTTTCTTCCTTAAAAGAGTCACACCCCAAGATTTTTTAAAGTTTCTATTTATAAATGTCTTCCTTTCCCATTCCCCACAGCATTTTTCCCTCAGTTATTCTGCATATAAAGCTATCTGCACACTGAAGTAATTATTTTTATTTTCCTATATAATTTTTTGGAGGGTGAACAAAGCACACATGGCTGTCTGTCAAAGCACTCTTCTAGGACATATATGCATGTTTTTTTCTGATGGTATCAGTAAAAATACCATTAAGCTTAAAAAAAATAGCATAATTTCCACAAAATTTTCTCTCATCATAAGTAGTGTCAGTTATTAACTTTTATATGTATTTGGTTATTTCAGTTTCTTCATAAATAAGAAGTCTTTTAATTTTTCCTAACACTTCCATTTGGACAGGCCAACAGCAAAATGACCCTACCCAGCTCTCTTTTCCAGCCTTCTTTATCGTATTATCAGAATTTTCCTGGGAGTACAAAATGTAAAAAATCCCACTAAATGCAAAGTCACATTCCCACCACTGCTCTGATTGGTTTTGCTACACTTATCCCTTCCTGACATGCCTTTGTCAATACAGATGTAGTTTATTTGTAGGTGTCTTCTATTTTGAGCTGGAGATCAAGGTACTGTTTAGTTTAGGTCTAAATTTCTTGTGCTGGTTCTCCTTCACATTTATTTTAACACTGGCTTAACTTCAAATGGCTCATCACCCCTTTATTAAACTTCGTAGACAGTATTACTCCTATTTTTACATCTTGTTCAAGCAACAGTCTAAATTTTGTATTTGAAATACAATGCTGCTTTTCAAGGAACATTTTGAACATGTTGTTTTGGCTTTGGGTTTCTTTGGCTTTGTTTTTATTTTTTCAAATTCAGGCTTTTGAAATTCTAAATGGGGCTGCTCCAAATTGAACCTATGTATCATAGAAACTACTTAGTTACTTAGTTACCTGAGAAATACCTATATTTTGGACAAACTTAAATTTTAGACACCACCTACAATAAAGAACATATAATTTTATAGAAAAATTGAATATATAGAATTGGAAGAGACTCACAAGGATCATTGAATCCAACCCCTGGTCTTTCACAGGACCATCCCAAGGATCAAACTATATGCCTGAATGTGATTTTTAAATTCTTCTTGGCCTGTGTCAGTCTTGGCGCTCTCACCAAGGCTCCTTGGTAAGCCTCTTCCAGTGCCCAACCACATCTGCTTGAAGAACATTTCCTAATATCCAGTATAAATCTCTCTTGACACAGCTACATGCCATTCCTTCAGGCCCTATCACTCAGAGAGAAGAGATCACTGTCTGAGATTTGAATATACATTGCCTGCATTTCATATATCAGCTGTATGCTTACCCAACATTGCACATGTTCATTCTGGCTGAAGTGTTTCCACATTCTGAGGAAATATCTGCATGCATCACTTGCATCCACATCACCTGTTTGCCAAGAAAGTACTTTAACTGCCAGGAGATTCTGCATTACTCATTAAATATTTTCTACTATAACACCCTTCTTGTTAGGACCAAATAAATTTAAAAATACATGTAGTGTACAAACTGAATTGGATCATGTTAGAATTATGATTATGACTATGACTGTGTAATTAGGTCTTCCAGCATGAAGGAAAAGCTATGAACACTTGTTTTAGGTTGTATGGAGATAAACATTATATGATACAATTCTGTGAAACAGTGACAAAGAATGGAAACCATGTCCCTGAAACAATCATAGGTCCATCTGACCCATGATGCCGAAGGACATCTTGGGAAGGAGGTAAGAAGGGGACAATCAGGAAAGATACTTCCTCTAACCATTTATGGTGTTATAAAGTTACACAGTTGCCACATAATTACTGCATAATGACTTAACCAACTGCCTAAGTACTCAACTGATGAAATAAACCAACGTTCTGTTTAATGAGAGGAGTAATCAGTGGGTGTATGGTCTCAAAAAGATCTGGGGAAAGGGAGATAAATGTCATAAATTCAGAATGCTTTGAACTTCAGAGGGGAAATTACAGTTGAAGAGTTTTCCACTCGAGTTTCATTTAGATTCCAACACAAATTTTTCCTAATTTACTACTGCTTGCTACATGAGCATGTACAAGAACTTTACAGTCTTTATTTATATTTTCCTCTTCTATTTTAGGCTGTAGGTAAATCTCTGGACTATCATAGACTCATAATTTTCTATAATCTTTATTATCACCTCTTCCAATGACTTTCCAAACTGGTTAAACTCCTAATATAAAGAAATTAAGACAACAATTATCCCTTTCTGATATATGTACAAGGAACAGTAATCACAGTCATTCACATTAAAGGATAATTATTGTTCCTGCATTCAATCCAATTTTCCTCTACTTTGTCCCACTTATATTCTGCTGACAGTGTTTTAAGATCCCTATAAGGCTTCTTCAGTGTTTCCTTTTTGAATAATCTTTTTTTTTCCCCTTCATTAACAGTCTACTCTGCTTATATTCTTCTATCTGCACTTACCATGCAGGTATTAGAAGCTTTTTAACTATTGCCATTTGGAACAAAATTCCCTTGCTTCTCTGCTTCATCAGCCTGCCATCTCATTTTACATTTCAAACATATCTTTTTCTCCATTGACTGTCTGTCTTATTTTTTGTCTTGCTCTAACACTACTCTTCTCTTAAGATTTACAAATGAACTCTGAAAAAGTAGATATGAGAATCATAATGTTATAACATGGTAAATGCTCAGAAGAATTTGTAACACTATCCACTATCACAGATTTTGATTGTTAGTTTTAATTACCTACCTAATTTCAATGTGCTAACATAAAAGGCAACTGAAGAAAAGCCATGCAGACATCATGGTCTCAGTTCAGTTGCCCATGTATTTCCTAACAAATGTCATTTGAGATGTCCTATATTATCCCACCTGGCTTCCAGCTGCCACTTCAGAAAGGTTTCTGTCTCCACAATCATACGTGCCAACTGTCTCTGAACCTTTTAGAAAACCTCAGAAGTGACAAAAATTCTGTGTTCAGGCAGCTGAACTGATTTCTAACTGCCAAAAATCTAAACTGAACTGATTCATAGACATCTCTGAATGTCCAAAAAAGATGCACAGTGGCTAAAATGAGCGTTAAGAACCCTACTTCATGTGAAGACCTTTTGAGGTGAGCTTCTAACTGCAAAAATCTGGACCTGAGTCAGAATCATGATGCAGCTTGTACAATTAACAATTATGTGTAATTTTGGAGAAAAAAGCAAGAAAAATTAAGGAACTATGAGAACTAGTCCTAAAGCTACAAGATGGCCTTGACCCATTTCCCAGTATTAAGTTATCAGGTGGCTTTTCTAATACCATTATTATGTCCTGATCTTCAGCTCCTGCTGTGTCAGGTCACAGGTCTCTTCTATGTTCTCATTTTTCTGACGTATAGATGTATTAGGCTGGGGAGCTTTGAATTACTTCCATGTGTCTAGATGTATCTAGAAATCAATTGTAATGATATTTAGACATCAAATTTAGTAGTCAGTTACTGGTGGATAACCTCCTTTGAGTTGCTCAAGAGAAATGTGCTTTCATAGTAGACTAAATGTGCACAAGTAATGAACCATTAGAATTGAGGAGAGTGCTGGGGAAGAAGCATTATTGAAAATATTTCCGGCTTGGTAGATTAAAAATAAAAATTTCATGTGGGTAGTAGGAAAGGTGGTCTTTACATGTTCAGATTCAGGCATTAATGGTAGTGGGAAATATTGGAGTGCCTTCTAGAATGAGAAACCATAGAAACTAAAAATAGCTGTGCACCAGACTACAGGAATTTCTGGTGTATGTAAAATGAATAAAACTTGAGGGAGTATAGTGACTTAATTTTTTGTTCTTTAATTAAATAAAAAAAACAACAACACCATTTCCCTTTTTAATATGTAGCTATATATTTCAGATTTGGAAATTTTTTTCCTGAAGAAAATTTCTAATAAAAAATGTCCAAAATTGAGTATTTCTTACAGAGAATCACACTTTATTACACAGACAGCTTCTTAGGACTAAATGTTGCCCTAACATAAGAAATGATATCTTTATTAATTTAAACAGCAAGCATTATATATACATGCATTAATATACAAGTTTTAACTTTTTTTTTTACTTTCTTTTTCTCTAATACTTTGATCACACATGGGTCCTGATTTTCATTTATAGTCTCTTTTAGTTCCACAGTTATAAGGTTTTTTGCTTCTAAAAGTTTTCTGTTCCCAAGCTTGGCATCTTTACTAGACCCCCACTCCAGAATTGCATTCCTTCTGTTAAGGCCTTTTATTTCAAAGGGTCTGCTTTTGACATCTTTTTCTCCATCTTATTCTTCTGCTCTTTTCTGATGTAGCTTAAATGTTAACATTACACCCAAAAAGAGAGGTTTAATCTTACTTTAAAACTAGCAGAAGAAAGCAGGGCACATCTATGGCTAATATTAGAAAATGATACTGTTATAGGTGATATAGGTGGAATTAATAAAATCCTTGAAGTACTAATTTTTCTCCAATTACTGTTATTTTTGTCTTTCTTATTTTTCAGGTCTCTCTTTGTGTGTAGGTTCTATGATATTCAGTACAAATAATATCATGTCCAAATTGAAATTTTCTTTTGTGTCTCTCTATTCATTAAGAAAAAAACTGATATTTCTTTATTTCTTTGATAGGGAAAGTGTGAGGTATATATATATGTGTATATATATATATATATATATATATAGCACTGTTCTACAGTAAGTTTTAAAAAATAGTTTATACACAAGGTCATATACTCTATTTCTGTAAAAAAAATGTTGTTATGCTACAGCTTATGCTACAGCAAAGTAATATTCCCATCATTTTGCATGTTTGTTCCTAATTCCTTTATCAGTATTTCTCCTCTCAGTCCTTCTTTAGGTGAACTGTACATTTAGCAGTAAACAGAGTAGAAAATATGATATTAATGCAAAAGCTTTTGCTAATGGCATGATTTGCTCTCAGTCTCATTATTTTCTGAATAATAATAACAGCTAATTTAAACTTAATGCACAGGCAATTTCTTAGAACACCCATTTCAACAGCTTCAGAAAGACAATGATGCCAATGCTGAGTTAAGGAAGTGAAGCAGAGATTTTCAGCCCACTGAGCAAAGATAAAAATTCATTCATGAGATATTGTAGTGCTGAAAATGAAAAGTCATTCATTATTCATGAAACATACAAACACTTCAAGGTTTTGTTGTAATTTTAGAATCTTTTTCTATTAAAAGTACTTATGCATAGATATCTATATTGGTAAAATGATGGTTTTTTGTGTAGTTGAAATCGCAAGAATTGTGTGAAATACATACTTAGAAAAAAACACAATTTGCCTCAAAGTTTAAAAAAAAGAAAAATCAAGGATCATGAAAACTGTATTAAAAACAGAAACTAAATTGTACTTGTTATAGAAAAATAAATTAATATTTTAAAGTTTTGCTTTATGTTATTTTTAATTCTCACTGTTTCAACAGTGAGGTTTTAGGATTAGGTGTTGGACTTTCTGAATCTTAACATAATAGAATTTGAGTAGCGCTGCTGAATTCAATAAAACTAGGATTTCAAAGCAATAGTAATTGAGAAATATATGTAGCAAATCAATACAGAAAGCCACATTCTTTTCATTACCTTTTGCTGTTAAGTTTATCTAGAAAAGATATCATTATAAAAAGTAAGTCTGGACATTCTGTCCAGTTTTATTTGGAAAGGAATAGAGGGTATTAAAATTAGTCCATATGTTTCTGATGAAGAACATGTTGAGCAGGGACTTAGCAGGTAGGATGAAAGCAGAAATTATTTATTATGAGGGTGCTGAGGTACTGAAGAAAATTTCCCAGAGAATCTGTGAATAATCCATGCCTGTAAGACTCATGATCAGGTTGCACCAGAATTGAGAACCTAACTTAGTGGAAGATGTTTCTAACTACATCTGGAGCATTGCAAGTAGATGGTCTTTAAAAGACTCTTTAACACAAACCTTTTTATGACTATGGTCTGATTCTATGAAAATCATTTTCTGTTTGAAAACAAGGCCAGTTTTCTGCTTCAGCTGCTTCCTGACACAGTGCTTCACGACTAAGGTGACCCTGTGATGTCAGACGCCCATTCAACAGCCAGATGGGAGCGCTGTGGTATGATGAGTGTGGAAACCAGGATGAGCAAACAAAACTTTGACAGTAAATGCATGAGAAGGCATGGAAGAGACCCTAGAGGAGCTGCTCAGACAGCATGGGACTGCTAGAGAGAGACAGTAAAACAAAACAAATTACTTGCAGTAGAGTACAGTTCCTAGCACTAGCTGGACAGTATGTCTCTGCAAATTAGAGAGCTCAGCCCAAATGAGGGTCCTCAGGGAGGACTTTATCTGTTCAAGTCTCTGACTGCAGGAAACGTCTTGTGCTGCTCTTTGTGTCTGGGACACCAGCTCCTAAACAGGAACAGACACCTTTCAGAGTTGAAGTGACACAGGCTAAGAGCAATTTCATGCATTCATTCACACAGTAAATCCTAACAGACCGAATTGTGATATTCTGTCTCATAAGCAGCACGTTCAGCTCTTGCATCTGAGATTAATGTGATTACTGAACTAAAGACCAGTATATATGTGTATATATATATATATATATATATATATATATATATATATATATATATATATATCACAGGCTGCAAATAGAAAAAAAAATATTAATCATATAGTGGTAAAACTGTGACTTAGAAGGCTCTTTCTTGAAAGCAAAGAAAGGAGAATGCAGGCTCTTTTGAGCTTGGATTTTTAAGTTACCACCTACCTTTCTTTCATTATTAAAATTACAGTGTGTAATATGTAGAAAAAAATTCTATTTAGCCCAAAATCAGTACCTGAATACAGACTAAAAGCCAATAAAAATCAAAAGCCATATAAAGCTATTTTTCTGCTTTTGACTTTTTTCTTTCAAAATTTCCACAGTGTATCATTTCCACTATTTCATTAAGTAAAATAATTCCAAAATAAAATTTATGAAAAGCATATGATGGCAAATGAAATACTATGTTGATGGCTGCCTCTGAAGGAATCTATATTGTTCTTTCCATTCAATGATAATTGGAAGTATTTCTGGTCATTTTGCCCTTAAAGGAATCTATTTAACAATACTACTACTTTTACTAGTTATTGTAACAACAACAACAACATTAATAATAATAGTACAACACCCAGCATTACAATGTTATGGTGTCTTGCAAGTGCTCTTTAATGCAGGAGACAATTACAGCTTCTTGTAATATCATATTTTTTTGTTTTTTTCAGTAGTCATTTGTAAGATAATACATCCTTATAGAAGACAGTCTTACTCTATGTCTTTGCCAGAATTTAGGTTTATGGGGAAATCCCATTGTTAAGATCTGCTAAATGCAGCTGTAAAGCCATATACTAATAAAGGATTCTGTCCTAGTTAACAAAGATAGGGGTGGAGTTTTGTTTCTTCCATACCTGTAGTGGGGTGCTTGCCCTGCCACAAGAGACTTTATATTTTCTGCCTATCCGTTGGTTCTATTGCTCAAGGCATCTTCATCCTCACATGAATTTGCTAATTGGTGAAATTGTTCAGTGAGGATAGCTTGTCTGGTAGTGACTTATTTCAGTGCCATGGAAGTGACATTTCCAGCTGATAATAAACATCTTGTCTTGAAAGCAACACCACAGGAAGACAACATTGAATTTTTGACTTACAGACACTTCACTTTACAAACTATAAAAACTATATAAAAGCATTCTCACAAAGCAGAAATCTTCTGCACATTTCCTAGAAATGTGTGGGGATCTCTTCACAAGGTTTGGGACACCTATAACTAAAAGCAACTCTCTGAAGGGTTGAGTGAAGGAATCTGTGCACCTCATTATTAATTGTGTGGTAAGTTACATTGACTCCTAATTATACTATTTTCTAGTTATAATTTAGGTACCTTTATGTCATGCACTGTTTTATATAATCTACTTATAGTTCTTGTATAGTACCTCAGTTTAAGGCCTTTTTTCTGTTAATTTCCTATATTCAATAAATAACTCATAAGAGACCTGATTTGCCATTCCTAAAAACTTGCAAGCTGGAGTGCTTTAGGTGCAGATCACCAAAGTAGAGCTGCTGCCAAAATCTGAGCCTAAGGCAGGGCTTATCTAACACTCACACCCAATCCATAACAATACTACTCATTCAATGCAAAAGGCAAGTTCCTGGTTTTTTATTAAATGGGGACTCCGACATATAATCTCTCTCAGTTTATTTTGGTTTTTTTTTCCCTCACTATCAAGAGGGTGCAGCTTGAGAAGTCTTAATTTCCCCCTAGAATTTTCAAAACCAGTGTATGTCTTCATGAAAATCACCTGCTGCGGCAGAAATTGAGCTGATAGTCTGAATCATGGATGACATGATGATGAGAAAACTTAAAGGATTCCCTTCTGCATTTAGAAAAGAAAACATAAATAAACAGCAAAAATCACATGCAGTGATTGTAAAAAATTTGCACTAAAGAATAATTAACACCGGGGTATCACCTGGTTATTAATTTAATGCCAAATAACAGTGCTCATACTTTGCATAACATTTTTCTGATGTTGGTCTAGAAATATTTTGCAAGCATGATCTAAGCACGTGTCTCATATTTCAGTTGTCAGCAAAGGCTTTTTTCCTAATATAAGAGCTAAATTAGTCATCCATTACCGTTCGAGACTGTCAGCATATCCAAGAATGGCACAGGCAATCCTGAGTGACTCTTGTTGGGAGTCAGAACTTCTGCCCACACATCTCTTCATCCATGCCATAGTGTTTGGTTATACAAGATTCACTGGTGTCAAACCAAAAGCCTTCAGAGCTCATCTAAATCATAGAACATATCTGCTTCTTTATTTCCTATCTGTTGTTTATTTGCTCTTAGGTTTTCAGTTATTAGGCTATATCCCTTTCTCTTGGACGTCTGAAGACCTTTCTCTAACCAGGGCAAATCTCAAATCTTATTCAGTATTCTTGAGTTAAGATCATTATCAGAGAACTATGAATAATCATAATAATTTTTTAAAATATAAAAGGAAAAGTAGAATCTTAGAGTAGAATATTTGTGTTTGGGATAGGATATGTCTGGGTTCAAAAGACTGTTCTCAGGACATATGCAGACATTTCAATGGAAAAAAACCCCTAAACATCTCCCTGCTAAAATATAGGATAGAAAATCCCATACTCTTGGAATTATGAAAATTATATTTTTCTTCAGTATATGCATTAGATGTTTGTTTTTATAGGACTTCTGAAGTTCTACAAAACTACTAAGATTTGAAACAGACTTTCAAACCCAACAGAACTAAAACCTCACTTTATAATTTGCACAATATTTTATATAAAAAACTATGATAAATTTTAAAAAAGGAGAATTTTCTGACTTTCTGACACATAATACTTAAAGCATATGGAAGGCAGGAACTAAAATGCATTTTTTCACTGTTATTTTAATACTATAAATGCTTGAAGAAGCAATTTTTTTTTCCTGAACTTCCTTTGAATAACTATCTGTAGGAAGAATCAAATAAATAATAACATGTTGCTGTGATTCCTGAAGTTGTGGCAGGATAAAATGCCAGGGTGGTTTAAAATTTATGCAAGCTGGAAGCATCAGCAACCATTTGAGTACATTCACACGTGATCTGTACAAGTGTGCATGTGTTTATTTATTTATAACTTTGTATTATGTGGAGATTTTTTTGTAGTGATTGTGACCTGTCTCCTGTACTCTAATATTGTGTGAGAATAACATGAGTTCTCTTTTCTGTAGCCCCAAGGGTAAATAAATTAAAAAAAAAAAAAGTGAAGGTAAATGATCTGTGCTTACTTTTAGTCAATAAATGCAATAAATGCAGGAACTGAACCAGAGAGAAAAGAAAAAAAAATACCCTGACTTGCTGTTATGGGTCTTCAGATCTTATAACCATTCATGAGTACAGGTTTCTAAGGGAATTCCATAACAAGACTGTCTTTCACTCTCTTTACTGCAGTAGCTGTGACAGATTCCTGGAACTGAAGGTTAGGAGTATTGGTTACAAATTCCTGCAGTGTTCATATGCCTGACATTAGAGACTCATCAGAGGAGTGTCTGTTCAGACACCACAAGGGAACTCCTGACTGGCTCCAGTTCAGATGAACAGTTGTGGGGTGGTGAAGCAAATACACTGTGGTAAGAAATTATAAAACTAAATCCAGATGTGCCTAAGGCTGAGGTGAAAGAAGAAATTACCATGAGCCCAGCAAAGAAGTCAGTGGTGATAACTCAATGTAATCCTTCACACTCGTTTTAGAGGGAGTCTACAATGGTCATTCTTAGTACGGACCCTGAGAAACACTGAGCATAAATACAGGAGAGAAAAACCTGATAACTGCAAACTAATTGTGAGGGAGAGGGGTGGAAGGACAGACATGACAAAATCAACCAATAAAATAAAAAAAATCAACAAAATCAAACGCAACCAAAAAAACCTCATACATATGTTTTACTTATTTTAATGAGACTTTTCTAAATTAATCAGGCAGTATGTATTATTAGACTGCTAAATCATTATCCAGACAAAAAAACCCCAAATGTATATATTCATGTATATGCTTTATTCTCTTTTGTTATAAAATTTGTAAGTGAAACAGTAGCCATGCTAAGAAGTTGGAAACCCAAAATTAACATCTCATTTTATTCCTCACAAGGCAGTCGAACTTTCATAGAAAATTATTTGATAGAATGGCCATATATTTTCATGGAGCAGAGTTGGAAGGAATTCAGATTTTTGTCTTACTTCTAGCTCAGCATTTTCTTTCTGGAAGAAGAAAAAGAACCTCCAGATTTATCTGCCCTTTATGCAAGCATAGTATTAGTCTTCCTGCTCCATAAATGCTGAATTATTTAATAAGCATTTATATACTTCAAATGCCTCAACATTTTTTTTAAAATTTCATAGTAAGGAAATGATAAATGCTAACCATTAAATGGATAGTATTCAGGAATGCAAATATTATTCTAATAATATTATTTTGAAAGCTGAGATTAAGATTGTTTTCACAGTTTTACAAATGTCAATAGCTCTAACGACTATGTTATTACAAGTGAACTTATATGAAATTATCACTGTTCTATGATAAAATGTTTAAAACTTAAATTGCAGGTATCAAGTGGCAGTACTCTCAGCATAATTAAATAGAAATTAACCTGTGGTGTTCTAATGACCTCTGGCAAAGCAATCATTTATATTTCACATTCATAATTATGCAATTCAAACCACAAGAACTTTTTAAAAATTATTTTTATTGCTACTGTTAGGTTTTTCTATTGTTTTAATTGCTATTGTATTTTTTAATTTGAGATCCTGTTGATTTCAGGAGAAGTTGCACAAAAACACTTGTTTGTGTATTGTGGCACCTAAAGAAATTTCTGAGAACCTGGACATAAGTAATACTGGGTTCTAATCTTGAATCATACACATATTTGTCATTAGAAATTAATTAGATTAAATGCACGCTTCTAATACCAACTGCAGTGAGAAAGACACCTTACCCTATTTCTCACTGTAACAATTCATTAGTGTAACAGAAAATCAGATCACAATGTGTTCTTTGTGTCTGTGATCATAGATTAATTTCTGCACAGGAAGAGATTTCTCAGTAAGTGAGAAAGAGGGCAAGTAAACTCTGACTCAGAGTTTGATATGAACTATTGCTCTAGAACACTTGCCTAATGAGTTTAAACTTTTTATGTTTATACTGCATAAGACAGAATAAGAGAAAAAGGCTTCAAGTTGCACCAGGGGGAGTTTAAACTAGGTAATAGGGAAAACTTCTTCACCTAAAGGTTATCAAGCAGTGGAACGGTCTGCCCAGGGAAGTGACCAAGCTGCCATTCCTGGAGGTCTTTAAAAGATTTGTAGGTGGCACTTACGGACATGGCTGAGTGCTGGACTTAACAGCTCTAGGTTAATGGTTGGACTAATTGCTGGTGATCTTAAATGTCTATTTCAACCTACACAATTCTATGATTATGTGTAAATCATGAAAAAATTGCCACCTTCAAGTGCATTAAGTAAAGAGCTTAAATTCAGCAATTTAATGTTGACAGTATGGTTGGGCCTGAGGGTCTCAGCTTTCCTGGAGCACCAGCAGACAAATAAACACTGAAGGTCAAAGAAATCTCCCCTTTTCACATGACAGAAATGCATAAAAAGAGTTATGTACCTCAAGAAGAAGCAGGGTTTACTTCATTGTACTCTTTATTCTTGGAGTATTATCCTGACAAAAGTACTACACTAAAAAACTAGAAGGTGCCAGACTAGATTGGATCATGTGTGACCAACATGAGACAAAAACTGAGCAAAAGTTTCCTCTAAAATGTGTCCCACGCTAAAATGCATCCTCTAAAATGCTATCTAAAGCACATAAAACACATGAATCATATCTCTCTCTGTATCATATCTCTTAGTAAACATGAGGAAACATACCAAGGATGATTGCTAAAGATTAGGAATTTACTGCATAAGAAAAAGAATATTTCTTAGTGGAACAGAAAGAGAAAGAGAGGTTTTGAGTGACAGATAGATAATTATTCATACCTACTGCTGAGACTTTTAGTCCAATATGCAAGGTGTATATAGAGTAAGACCTAAGTGACTGCAAACCAAGATTTCTTTACAAAGGTAAAATTCTCTAACAGACAAACTGTAGGATAAGATACTCTTCCCGCTTCTTTCAATAAAAGTCTCAGTATAACAGCTAGAAGTGTTCCTAGGGCCTGGGCACTGCCTTCAATCTGAGGGGTTAAACTTCCTGCAAGAGGAAAGAGCTGAATGCAGGCTTTGTTTGCTCAGCGAGCTCCGATTACCACATAATGCCATATATACATGTAGATATTTTTTAAGTGATAACCTTCTCTGTATTTCACAGGGATTTTGATAAGGCTTCTCACAGGACTTAGGCAGAAGCATAATTGTTTCATAAATTGAATATAGCTTAGCATTAGTATCCTTAGGCCTGTTAAAATTGCTCAAAGGTCAAATTATAATAAGCAGACAGCTGCTGGAAAAGAAGACAAAAAACTCAAGTTTGAGATATACAAATAAATGTCACTTAAGTCCCACTTCAAGTACCTCTGTTCCCTCTGGATCCTGCCCCAAGGCATATAATTACCTATTCCCTGATGTCAAAGTTTCCATTCAGATTTCTGCAATTCTATTTTCTATTTGCTTTAATTGCTTTAAACATGGCAAAACCACTTCAGGGATGTAAGCAAAAAAATGCATATGAAATCAATTGGCATAAGACATGGAAATGATGACACATTTCTCAGAGGGTCTGAAGGTTAAGAGCTAAATTAAACTTTTCTTTTTTCCTCTTGTTGTGGTAACAGTGGGGAGGGAAGGCAATGCCAACAACTGGATCAGAATCAACAGCAGCATCTGTTACTGGGATAGCCAGAGCTTCCCTACATTTTTATTTTTATTCAAAAAGAAGAGTAGACATTTATTCTGTAAGCTGAGGGAGATTCAAAATATTCTTAGTGCTCTGATATGACATCATAATAATGACTAACAATTAATTCCTTATCCATGATAGATAAAGTTCTTATTGAAAGACAGAAGGAAAGGCAAGGAAAGAGATGTTTATTTATGACAATAAGATAAAAGATGACTCTTACCCATGCCTTCTCTGGATTTCATTTTGTGTTCCTCCATTGGTTTTGACTGGAACAGAATTTATTTTCTTCATAAAACCCTATATATTACTGTCTTTTGGATTTATGAATAAAAGAGTACTAATAACAGGGAAAAGTTTTAGTTACTCTAAGCAATGCCTCAAGGCTTTTCCTGCTCCTCACCCCACCCCACGAACTATAGGGCTGAGAGTGCACAAGAATTTGGGAAGGGACACAACCAGGACAGCTGATCCCAGTTAATCAAAAGGATATCCCACACCATATGGTATCATGCTCAGCATATAAATCTGGGGGAAGATGAAGGACAGGGAAGATGTCTGGGCTGATGGCATTTGTATTCCCAAGTCACTGTTATGCCTGATGGAGCCCTATTTTCCTGGAGGTGGCTGCACACCTGCTTGCCAATGGGAAGTAGTGAATAAATTTCTTGCTTTAGTTCGCTTGTCTATGCAGCTTTTGCTTTCCCCTTTTAAACTGTCTTTATCTCAACTCCCTTTTCTATCACCTTTAGCTTCTCAATTCTCTCTCCACCTCACTGTGGAGGAGTGAGTGAGCAGCTGTATGTGATATCTGCAGTACAGCAGTGTTTGTAAAAAACAGCAGTGAACCTATAGCCTGTTCCATGTAAGTACCAGCCTGGGAGCACTGTCCTCATATTGCAAAGAACACCTGCATGTTCCAAACCTCTTTTTTCTTGCAGTTGAAACTGCAGATTTTACTAAAAGTAGTTGGAAATAGCACCTACTATTTATTAATTGATTTTTTTTTAAGTGTGAAATTGTTCTAATTCATAATATTTAAACTGTGAAAATAATTTCATACTCATATATATGGAAAAAAATTGGCACAAGCTCTTGAATGAAACGTGTTTTAAAAATTGTTACTAAGAAAAGAATGAATTAGAATAATTATATAAGTATCAGTGCAATTTGAGAAGAATCCTGTGAACTCTGTAATCTAAAACAGTGTGTTGTGCATTTGCAGTGATGACAGTCAACTGCATACTGGGCCACTTTTGCAAAGATGTACAGACATTACATCAGAGAAAGTTGAATACCCTTCATTCTGTTACTTATGAGGCTGGAAAACTGCAATGTAATAGGGAAGTGGTGTCCCATATTTGATGCCTTAGTATAAGACGGATGTTGACAAATTAGAGAATGCAATGACTGAAGGGGCTGAGTCTGAAGAATAAAAGGATGAAGGAGAGGATTGACTTATAGGCCTCGTCTACACAAATCAGGGCTGTAAGACAAGTTTCTCCTGTGAAGTATCTAGAAGGATAAGAAAACAACTAAATAAATGAAATTGTGGTTGACTTTGAGGAGAAAATTCTTGACAGTGAAAGAAGCTGGGCATCAGAGGCGGTTGCCCAGAAGGGCTGTGAGATCTCCACCCTTTGATATTTTCATAAGTCATCTAGACAAGACATGAGCAATGTGACCTGTTTTTGAAATTAACTGTGCTTTTAACATGAGATTGGATTATATACTCTTCAGATATACCTTGTAATTTTAATTAATCAATAATTCTTTAATTCTAAACAAAATTTATTTCACAGCAAAGTGATGATCTTCTAGTTATAGGAAGTGTAGACATCTTATTTTCCTAGATGCTTCCTGTAGGAGAAGAATGCCTTCAGTTGCTCTTAATTTTGCCAATGTTAAAACATTTAAACTTAAAATTCCCATTTTGCCTGATGATATAGCTGTGACTGTACTTTTCTTAAATGAAATTTGAGGAAAATATCTTTTTCTACATATTTGAAGTATAGTTATACTGGTTGGGTTTTTACATTTGCCATTCTTTTGTTTTAGTAGATTTTTTTTATTTTCTTGACAGCTGGAAAATAGATTGAATAAAAGAAAAAATATTCTTATTAATCAATAGGGATTTCTGTATATAAATTGGAGATGTGTAGGCTTGTTTGGTAGAAAAGATCAGGGGGAAAAAAACCAGAGAGGGATATTAACAGAGGGGGAAATGGTAGAGTCAGGAGAGGAGTTGATTGTGAAAGAGGATCGTCAGGTACAGCAAAGAAGGAGAAGTGCAGGGACCAAATTAGGCAATAGCAGGAGGTAGTAAATATGTAGTAGAACCCAAGAAGTGAATGGCAAAAGCATGGGATTGTTGGATTGGCAAGAGAGAAAAAAACAGGAACAGAGACTGAGCATGGAAAGGTAGCTCCAGAAGAAAGTGAAATGACAATAATAAGGAGTGTAGAAGTCTTTCACATCAGACAAAGTTCTCTCCAGAGTTTTAGTTTAAAACTATTCCTCCTGAATGTAATGTTCCTTTTTAATTTTAAAACATATCTATCATAGTGTCTCACAACTCCAAATGCCTCCATCCTTCTGTAAAGCTAGGTTAATGGAGAAGTTAAGAGCCACCTTATTGCTATATTCCACTCAATTAATTCATATGATAAGCAAACTGGAACTCTTGTAAAGATCCTGAGCCTGCCAATTACTTCAGGGGGTGACTAATATTTTTCTGTGCTATGAAATTTTTCTCTTTGGTACATAAAATGATACATTGGTGAGTATTAGAGTTACAAAGCAATCAAAAAGTTAGGAAAAACAGAAACAAATGTTGGCTGCCTTATAGCAAAAAAATGGCTTCTAATGGTATTATTATGCCACATTACATGATGTTTATCTGCCTGGGGGCTGAATTATATTTGCAGGTGCAACCTTTATTCCCACATTTTGTAGTCATATTAATGATTCATTTTTCAACTTTCATATTCTTTTAACTACATACCTATATGGACATATCCTTAGCATGCAGATATAAAAAACGTAATTAATTCAGCTTTAGGCTGTTTCACATTTCGCATTAGAGTTATTCATTGGTACACCGAGTTTTTGGCGTTTAGAATATTATTGTAATCAGGAATAGTAATACTTGCACACCCCAAATGCAGAGAAAAAGTTATACAGTCACAGCTTATCAGATGTTTTCACAAGAACATTTTAAAAATGTTCCTTATTCTCAGAAAGACTCTGTTTCTAAACATATTATGTTCTTCAATGTCTTTTTTTTCTTTTGGTTTATGACTAGCATATTTATTTATTACAGATAATGTTGTCATAGTTTGAAACTGGCATATTAAATATTTTCTGTGAAAAAAAATTAGAATGTTGGTATTTTTCATTACAGTAACAGTAAACACTGTTTGCATGTCAACTAATGAAGAAAGAAAAAATGCAATTAAGCCCATAAATATTTCGTGGCTATGTTTTCTTCATTTTTGATTGCAAAATTTGTATTTATTTAGACCTTTTTACCTTGTTATTGGTCTTTTAGCTTAGTATAAAAATACTTTAAATATATTTTGTTCTCCATAGAGGTCATAAAGCTGAGACGTTTGATATCACTTCTACTTAACAATCTTAAAATTGAAGCAGCTATTTTTCTGCATAAAGTATTGTTTCTTATGTAAAGCATGATTTCAAGTTATTCATCTGAATTCCTGGACAAATGAAAACCTTTTTTTTTTTTTTACTGTAAAGATTTGAGGAGAGAAGATTGTCTCAGAGAGAAATAGACATATTTTTTAACATAAAGGAGGATGTTGCTAATATAAAACATGTACACCAGCATAATACTGGCAGCTGCTGAAACATATGTAGTTATAAATTATATATGACCTTGTTTGAAGACTTATTTTGGTCCTCATCAATAATGAGTAATTATCCAAAAAGTTATCAAATAAACACATTTTATAAAATAAAAAGAAAAACTGTCAGTCTAAAGATGTTTTTGATAGCTTACTATTTAACAGGTATCTGCAAATAAATGAAAGAATTATTTCCCTGGGATTTCCTCCTTCCTCAAGGTATCAGAGCGTGTACTACTCTGCTGCTGTTTAACAAGGAGAAATATCTAATTGTAGATGTATTTATGCTGTCTAAACTTTCATTCTCCATGAAGCCATATAGAATAAAATCCATGTTTCTCAAACCCAGATATTTTTTCTGTTCACTAGCTTACATGATTCTCAAAGAGCAAGAAAGTAAGTAGCACAAGGTGAAATTTTCCTTGTTCCCTTCTTTGAGAACTTTGGAACAGAAGAGCATGTAATATTTTCATTCTAGGAAGTCCACTATATATTAGATTTATCAGGCAATTTTAAAACCCTGATAGTTATAATGCAAGGGAGGTTTTGCTTATATTTTATTTAACCAGTATCCACCTAATTTATTCCTAATCATAATTGAATCTTTTATTCATATGAGATCACGATATGTGCATCATAAATGTTATACCTATTTCATTGGTCACAGCTTTGTTATTAAAATGGGATATTATGGTTCAGGTTCTTTTTTGGAAGAATCTCTACAGCTTTCTTAAATGATGCAATGACCAAAGGAAGAAGAATAAAAGAAGAGGGAAGAATGGCAGGGGAAAATCAAGTGGGTTTTTTTTTTTGGAAATTGATTGAGATAAAATCGTTGTCCTGGCTATGTTTAAAAATTTTCATAACTACATAGCTTGCTAGTATTTTCATTTATCATTACAAATTCTTACTAGATATTTGCCTAATGTTCAAATTACTTGGGAAACCACATTGTGTATGTATGCAAGACAGAATTTTTCTTGTGCAACTGGTCTCCATAGACTATTCTATTATTGAAGACAGAAAGAACCTCATTCAAAGGCTGTTTAAGAGTTTCATTTTATATGTTCTGCGTGCTGATTTGGAACTAACGACTTTCCTCTTCTAACCATAGAGGAATTTTTATCGGTCAAGCCTCCCTAGTTAACATTTGTGACTACTCATGTCTACTCAAGATACAAGAAACAAGCTAAGGGTAGATTTAAAAATTATTTCAACATTTTAGTACTAAGTATAGTGAAATTTTTAGGGCTCAAATTTCAGTCACCTTTTTACTAAGATCCAAAATATCAAAGCTGAGGCCTGGATTGATCATAAAATTATCTGTAAAGATTTTTTGGTATCTACTTACTGGAGCTGTAATTAAAAATCTTTTCTCACCTTAGCAGATAACTCCATGAAAAACCAGCTAGAGAATCAGACTTATATTGTCACCTCATTAATTTTTTCTTACAAGAATCTGCACTTTCAGAGGGTGGAGACATCAATCATATGTGAAATACTTTTTTTTAGAAAGAACTGAAATTGGGATACTGAAATACTGGGACGAGAGCTCTGGCCATTGAACCAAAACATGAAAGAGATAGGAAAGTGAATTTATATTTTGTTGAAGATTGTTAAGGGATCTAGAGAATTTACTGGCAAAGTCTAGAGACCCTACATATATTTAAAATTATGTGACTGTTGAACAGATATTTAAGGATGTAAATTTTGGTTTACTGGCAGATGTGGCATCATTATATATCAGATATAATAATTTAAACATTTTTGTAAATCTCAACCTTAATTTACTCATGCTGCGACTTTTTCACAGTAAGAAGCTGTTATCTGCATCCATTTTTTTAGTGTATTCTTTTGGTAAAAAGCAGGTACCTTCCCTATTCACAAAGAGCCTGTACTATAATTTTTTTTTTTTTTTAATGAGGGATTGCTCCAAAATAAATAGAACTTTTCTTAATATAGAAGAGCCAGTATAACAGATGCAGTCTACCAGAATGCACAAGCCAGGCAACCTAGAACTGATTGCCCAGAACTATAGCCATATGACTTTTAAATATCTGCATGGAATGAACTCCTCTACCTTCCTGGGCAACCTGTGTCACTGCTCAGTCACTCGTACAGTGGTAAAAGATAATTAGATAAAAGCATTCTTGTCCTTAGTTGTGGGCTTATTCTAGATATATAATTTAGATTTCATCTATGTGTCTAAAAACATAGCTATAATTAGGGTGATTCATCCAATCCTAGAATAGAACAGACACAAAGAACCAAACTCTGGATGAAGAGTAATACAACAGAGAGTTCTGAACACTATTCTTTACCAGATATTTCACTTTTTACTGGACAAAACCAGATGAGACAAATTTGAAGGGCAGCTAGTCATTTTACAGTAAATACAGAGAAATAAGTTGTGGTGCAATTTGTCTTGTCCAGAAATAAATTATTAAACTATGTTAGATGAGCAATTTCACAACAGTATCTATTTCCATAGCCTGAAAGAACTGAGAAGGGAGTCAAAGTTGATTAACTCAGATGTAGATTCCATAGACATTTCCATTTTTTCTATTACTTGTTCTTCTCTGTAAGATTTGTGAACTAGCAAGACCTTGGGTTTTAATCTAGCAGAGTTTAGAATGGTAATGATAATATTTATGTAAATGCTACTGAATATTATATTTTGAAATATATATAATATATTCAAATATATAGAACGTTTTTGAAAGTTTACCACACCTGCTGAGTAGCATGATGTTAAATGAATCTCTATAATTTCTGTCTGTGAAGTTGATTATTTTGTGAAATTACATGCAAACCTGACGTTTGTGTTGATCAGCTCCTCTAAAGGCATTATTTATGTCAATATTTTGAATTAATCAAGTGATCTCCTCCATAGAATGATGGGTTGAGAGTCTTTTTTTTTTAATTCTCTGTAATGACAAGATGAAGCAAGATGAGCTCATTAATTGCAGATTTATTAAACCTGTTGCTACTGACAAGACATATATTGAACCCTGTATTATAATGCTTCCATTTTCTCATCTCATAGATTCTGGCTTATATACAATGACCATCTAATTTACTTTTACTGTACGTTTTGCTGATAATTTTTTCTGCTCCAGGCTATCATTATTTGTCTGTTTGCTTGTGAAAAAAATTGGTAAATATATAAAAAGATTTAAATATTAGACTGAATAGTACCACACAAGATGTCAGTATTGAAAGGGGTCTCACAGAGACCTTGAGAGATGAAGTTTTGAATGTCTAATTGTGTATAAAAGCAGAAGAACAGATTAAGCATCACAAAGAAATTCTCAAGAAAGAGAAAATCTAGAATATTATGATTTCTGCCAAAAGGCAAAAAAGCCACCTCCCGTAGGTATTCATCTCCATAGGTCCTGTGAGTTGCTCCCAAAGATGGGGGAAGAAGCTGTGTCTGAGAAGGGATGAGTCAGATGAGAACTGGAGATTGAAATTAGTTGGAGAAAACAGCATCTGACAACCAGCATTTTAGTTCTAGAGATTTGCTGCTTTGCTTGGGTGCCCAGAATGAGGATGTTGCAAAGAATCAGCTATGGTTCATCTGGCCTTCATATTATCAGTCACTTCATCTTGCTAGGGTAGGAAGCAATAAGAATGCTGGCAGAGACTTTTGCTGTAACCAAAACACCTGTTGAGCTCTGGGAATAAAGGTGAAGATGGACATCTTCTTGGTGAAACAATAAGACATGGGGAGGAGCAGGTGGATTCTACAGGTCAATTCCTGGTTGTGCAGGTAAAGTGATCAGCAGGGATTTAGCATTTGTGATCTTAAAGACTTTTTTGAAGATGAAGGAATGGTGGGGATAGATAAGCTCCCCCACATCCATTTTTCTAAAACAGCAGCTCAAATTATGAAGATCTTTTGTGGGATTAACAACCACTTGGCTGAGAGTTTGTGGATCTCAGAATCAGAGGAAAGTAAAAGTTATGTCACAGTTGGGCATTTTCTGCAGACACTTGATTAACATACAAGTTTTTGTTAAGTATTTGAAAAGCCTAATGAAACCTTGCCCATGCATACATGTAGGGTGACATGAGAGAAAAAAAACAGGCTCACTTAGAGCTAAATATGTGAGAATTGTAAGAGTAGCTTATACTGCTACATTATTCAGTAAAGGGCTAAACTAAGAAAATTTGGTCGAGCTACTGATTTGGAGGCTCATCCAGTGGCAACAAACTCAGGTAAAACTAATCTCATAGCTGTACCATATTGAAGAACATCTAAAAAAAATACTGCGATACTGTTAAAACTAAGAGACCTCGGCTACAAATCAAATCATTAATAGGCAAAATCTTCAAAAAATAGTTACTTAACAGCTTTCAAAAAATGTTCTATTCAGGATTTCTTTTAAAATTGCTCCATAAACTAATCTGAGATAATCTAAGAATTAATTAAGCAGCATCTGCTTTATAGAAACACCTGGTAAAAGTTAGTATGTAGTTTCTGACAGTCTTGATTAAGACTACAAGGTTACTTTCCCCATCACAGTCATTTCATGAAAAGTCAAAGAATTAATATGTTGGATCTCTTCTGGGAAATAAAGTGCAATGTTGCTTGCTGACACTTACTGACAGCCTGGAGTCTGTTCCTTCTCCTTCCCTTGTGCTATGTTGTTTCTTTTCTCCTCTCCCTTCCTCAACTTCCCCTTCTCAACTCTCACCCCCCCACCTTTCCCACTGTGTGACATCTGTATTTCCAAAAAACAAACAAACAAACAAACAAACAGTAGAAGTCAATTTGACAAGAGTCTATCAGACAAACATGATGTCAAAGATTCCTGCCACAGTCAAATGAACACTTTATATTCATTGATTAACACACTTAGCTGCTTCCCACCCCGCAGTCAGATGTGTGACATCTTAATAGAGAAAAAGCACAAATATATAAATGAAGCCTCTAAGTGTGAATCCCAACCAGACGGAGGGGTAAAGAAAGCAATGTTGATAAATAATTATTTTCTGTGCCCCTAAGCACAAAGTACAACGCTTAAAAACAGTGGTAATAAAACACAATCTTTAAATCAAGTGCAGTGTCTCTTGTTTGTTTCTGAAAGATGAAAACCTGACTTTTTATGAACTATGGATACAGTATTCGGTTCATGAGCCCTTTTTGGGACAGCAACTACTGAAAACTTACCAACCTAGTTTTCTTATTTAGCCATGTGCAAACCCTTACAGTGAGGTGTTTTTTTTCTGCACGTAAATCTTCCTCCCAGAGCTATTTGCTGAACAGAACCATGCAGCTACATGTAAGGTGTCTGCTGGCATGTGAGATATTCGCATTCTACAGTACTCTGTATTGTTTCCACACTTATGCTCTCTTACAAAGTCAGCTGATGGTCACATAGCAATCTGAAACAGTACTAATAACCCATTAACTAATTAACATCAACCATTGCACTAATTTATGCAAGCAATAATTTTTCAATGCAAAACTCATTGGAGCACAACATCTCTGTGAAAGTGTGTGTATATATATATATATATATATGTATTTTTATATAGGCATTTATATATATATATATATATATATAAGGTGTTGAGAACATGACCATCAGGGAAAAATAGATAGATGCTTGCTAGAAAAATATTTTACATATATTTTAAAGTGTGTTCCCTATTTCCCATAAAAAAAAAATTTGAGTGTGGCAACTTCTTGTCATGAAAATGTATGCAAAAAATATATATTTAAAACTGCATGAATTAAGAAAAACAAATCATTAGTTTCCTAAAAAAATCGGGTTTTATTTCTGGAGTCGAAAACCCTCCATTTTTAAGACTTTTTGTGGGTTTTTTTAAAGCTGCATTTATCTATTTTTCAGTGAGGACTTCTCTCTTGAAAAGTGTTCAGCTGTTAACAAACTTCTAACTCATTGATATAGAAAAAAAGAGTAGTTACCCACCTTTTTTTCTAATATTTGGATGGTTCTGTTAAGAGATGCCATCAGATCTTCAGGTAAAATACAGGCATGAAAATAAATGTGTAAATGTATTTATATATTATCTATATTTTTTCATATATTGCCTGTGCACCTCACATATGTACAAAGAGGAAAAAAAATATTTTGTCAAAAAAATAAAAAAAATTGGTGCAAAAATTAGGTAAAATTCAAGAGATAGGAAAAAAAAGAAAGGATAAAAAAATTCATGAGTAACTAAGCTTTTATTAAAAAATGGTACTAGAGAACAGTAACCTCTGTCAGATTGTGAGAATACATAGTGCTCTGATTGTGTTATTCAGAGGTTACTGTATGAAATGTAACACAGAGACCTGATTTTTAAATGCTCTTTAAAGAGCTGTGCTGCAGGCATTCACGTGAACCTTATAAATACAATGAGGCAATTTATATGGCCCTACATGTGCAGCAGCTGTAATGCAGCATCACAAGAACTTAAAATTACTACATTTGCTCTTTTGTGTGCTTTAACTTATTTGTTCCAGTTCAATTAAAGCAAGAACATTCTAAGTTAAAACAATAAATGTGGAAAATTAAGAGGATTTATCTTTCAATGAGAGGTTACTCTAGCCTAAAGGTGTCCAAGACCTTTCTTGAGGCAAATGTAGTTCTCAACCATTTTGAGAACTGGAGATCCCATGCTTACTTAACCTAATAGATCTGATAAAACCCATCTAAAGTCTTCCATGCATCTTTCAGGTGTATGAGCTTTCTTAACTCTATGTTGAGTTTCCAGATGCCATGTGAAGCCTGTCTGAAGTTCAGGTATTGCTACTGGCATCTTACTTACCAAAAGCTTCCCTCTGACCATGAATCAAGTAACAACTAATTATAATTAAGTAAGAAAGTATATAAATTACATAAGAAGGTATATAAATGATATCCATATGTCACTTAGGGAATTTTAGATCACTAAAATATTTACAAAACTGATAATTCAATGCAGTTTCAATCTCTAAACCAAAACTTTACTAGGTCTTTATTGGTATAATTTATGTTAACTGTTACTTTTTGCAAGTCATGCTTCCTGTTCCATGTCACACATTCAAAGTAGAAAATGTCCAAACGTTTTAACCTAGACTAGTCGAGAGCAAAGAGTACCACAGAGCTTATGTCCTTCAGTTAGCGTCAACAACTGTGACCCTTGATTGTTGTTAGTCATTGAAGTGACCAAGCAACAGAACTCTTGATGTAAGTAAAGTGGAGCCAAATTCAACATCTTCTTTTTTATTTCCTACCAGACCCCAGACTCACAAACTCAACCACAGGAAGTTCCTTACTTCCAAGGTTGACAGAGCACTGGAAAATGCTACTCAGCCATGTATCTCTCAGCCCCTAGAGAATGCCTTTCTCTGGAGATATTCAAAACCCATCTGGATGTGATCCTGTGCAGCCCACTCTAGGTGAATCCACTTTAGCAGGGGCTTTGGACGAGATAATCTTCCAATGGCCTTTCCAATCCCAACCAGTCTGTGATACTGTGATCTCCTTTTATATGATGTTTGAATCTCTTCAGCTCCCAGCCTTTGGCTGTCCCTGGACTTCACACTGTGCAGTGGTTGAAATATTACTTTCCCGGCCCACCAGATGTCACAGACTGCTACTCCAATTTCTTAGATGCTTCTTATCTCACTGTAAAATCAATCTTTTCCTAGTTCTCAAGCCTCTGTTCATCATTCCAGGTTCTTTCAACCTGTGCCCATAATTTTAGGGCCTTTGGCATTGCCCTATGCTTAAACTTCATGGCACAACTCCTTTGTACTAAACAGAGGCCAGGGCTATTTTTCAGCACAGGACAACTTGGCCTCTAAAGTGCTTATCCAGTCATGGTTTATGGGTGTGCTTGTGCTTGGGTTCAACACACCTAATGTTTAAGTCTTAGAGCTCTTCACTTGCTGTGGGTGCAACAGGACTTTACTTTGGCTATGGTCCAAATAAAAACAAGCAGGATGTTCCACCCATAAAAATCAAACAATTTTCAACAAACTTCAAGAAGTTTTCAAAATATTCTCTAGGGATATTCCTAACTAGAAGCTTTCCATTTTCTCTGAGGACAGATTTTATTTGTTTGCCATTTAACTGAGATGTCTGGGGATTCCAAACAAAGATGTTGAATGAACTACTTATTCTTAAGCCTCTTAAGCCTTTTAGAACCAATCTAAGCATCGTGGTAAAACATTCATATTGCACACTTCTTTGACACTAGGCAACTGATCAGTACCAAAAATCATTATAATTTCTCAGTGAATAAGGACATTTCTGAATACTATATTAGCATAGTGCAAAGAAGGTAAGAGTTTGAGAAGAAAGTTGCTTTTGAGCATTGGTTCAAAAATGCCCTTCAGTCAGCTGAGAAAAGCAATTTTAAAATTGTTAAAATGTTAAAAGGTGTAAAGTTTGACTATGCCTAAAACGTTCCTATATTTTTTGCAAGTCCTCTGACATTTATAAATTAAACCAATTGGAACAACTGTACCATTTGCATTTTCCTTCCCTGAATCTGTTTTTTCCTTTGCTTGCACAATAGTAACTGTATATATCATGGATATATCATGGATGAAGACTATTTTGTAATCCTAAACTCCAAATGTCCAAAAATATCTATGACCCTAAATAATTACTTTACTAGCTTAAAATAATCCTCAAGGTATTTTGTACAATTTTTCTGCTGACTTACAGAAATATATATCAACCACCGCTTACTATGGATATATTTTGTTTATCACAGCTTTTTCCTAACTAGAAGATGATGTAGAAAAGTAGACTCTGTAATAGACACAAGCTGGCTTTATTTCACCAGATGCTCAGTATCCTCAGTTTCCTTTGGTATCTTTGGATCTAACAGTATATCTAATTATTGTGAAGAAAGTCATCACATGAATTCTCTGCTGTTTGTCCTTCTATTTTTCCCTTTTACATCAGAGTGCCAATCATTGTAATACTTCACTTTGAATTCCTTCCAGTTGTTGTGTGAAAAGTAGATATATACTTACGGTGACCTCACAATGTGAACAACTTACATAAATTGGACACCACTTGGGGCATATTGGTTTTGGATCATGTTGCTTTTGAAGATATCGTGCCTACAAATCTTGCAAAAAGAAAATTCCCTTTGAATATTTGATTGTAAAATTCAGTTGGTAGAAATGTAAGCATACGTTAACCTTGATCATTGATTTTTTAATATCAGTTTGCATATCACAGCAAATGATACAGATAAATCTAATATATTTCTTCCAAAAAAATAAAATTGGATTAATGAAAAATATCACATAATATTCAGGAAGGCGATATAATTATATTTTACATTGTTCTCAAACTCAACTGATGTTAGATTGTACCCTAGTTTCTTGGATGGAGTATTTAGTATTATTCTTTTATATCTTCTGTCATTCATACAGCAGAATTAGAAGTAACTTCTTTACCATAATCAATTTGCATGAACAATCCATTTTGCATGAACAATCAGATTTAGTGATTCAGTAGATAGCTCATTAGTGTTTCTTTAGAGCAAAGATGCTCACCAGGGATGCCAGAGACCCACAGATCTTTTCTCATATAAGCACAGGAAATAAATGATATTAAAGGAATATATATATATATATATATATATATATATATATATATATATATATATCATATGAGCAGTGCATAATTGAATACACACAAAGGAATGAAAAATATATAATCTTGCCTGACAGAAGTTGGTTGTTTTTTTTTTTTTTTGCAGAATTCCATGTATTATAGAAATAGAACACATTACCAACCTGTAATTACCAACACCTTCTCCCCAAATCTGACATTTTTAATGATTTAAATTTAGTTAACATCAATATCTTATAATGGAAGCTCTCTTTGAAACTAAATTTGGAAAGCTCCTCTGTTCTTCTTTACCACATAGAAGTTTAGAATTCATTGATCTCTGTTGGTTTTGAGTGAATAATAGAAATACATATTAGAAGTTTCCAGCTAGAATTTCTGCTTCTGTGTAGGCCTTATTGAAATTAGCTGCAAGAACTCACACTGTTTTTCAGTAAAAGAAGAGATGTCCTCCTTCATGTCACAGGTAGACACAACATAATTGGTCACATATCACTGAAGTCAGTATTGCTAGAATTCAGAAGAATAGTGAAGTTCACTGCCTAGGAGCTTTCTGGAGTAGAGAAAAGGTAATGTCAATTCATACAGTTATGAGGGAGGCATGCTTACTTTCTCAATACTTCATATTTTAGGACAAAAGCATTAGTGATGCTCAGTGGGTTTCCACATTAAAATAAACAAATGAATTTTCACTAAAAATATACTTTCAAGGATTGTCTTTACTTACTGACCCACTTAGCTTGAAATTGTATTATATAGCATTCCAGAAAGGAGTAATACACAGTACATAATATATAAATTCACAAGCAGTGAAAAGGCATACCCTCACCTAAGTTAGGACAGGATAAAAAATACATACATAGATGAGGCAATTGGGCACAACCTGAAATAAAGAAGGCTTTGTTTGATCACCAGGAAACCTTTTTTTTTCATGGGAGGGCAACTAAACATGGTTGTGGAGGTTGTTCAGGTAGGTTGTGAAGTCTCAGTCCTTGCAGATAGTTACAAGGTGTCTGGACATGGTCCTGGGCTACCAGCTCCAGGTAGCTCTGCTTGAATAAATGGCTGGACCGGATTTACATTTAAAAGTCCTTCCAATCTTATCCATTTTGTGAGTTTGTGATTACTAAGACAGTAAAGACTCTGTACACCTGAGAGAGAAGCATAAAAAAGTGACAGACATAATGTCATTTTGATTTTCTATTTGTTTTGTGATTTGTTTTTTTTTTCTTTCAATTCAAGACATTGAAAAATGTACTAAATAGGTAAAATTTACTACTTTTCAGTGTAAGATTGTATTATTGTAATAAATGATTTTTGCTATTTGTGAAAGAACCAAAGGCACATCTGATACTTGTATCTCAACCTTAGAGGCAAAGACAGGGAAAAACTCCCTGCAAGAACAAGAAGAAGCTTAAAAAGAGGGGGAAAAATACACACATTGATAATTTGGTTATTTTTAGATTGTCGGTCATGTAGTGAAAGAAAAAAATTTGATCGTCAGTAATGATATCAAAAAATATCATCTTGTCTTATGTGTTCTCCCATCCATTCCTTTCCTTTGAATATCTTAGGAATGTACCATAACGAAGGCCTGAAAAGATGAACGACTGTCTTTTTTTCCTCAGGCAATGAACAAAGAGTGCAGCTTGACTATGGCTTTCCACTACAATGTGGAGGAGCAGATGCATTCTTTTCCCTACCACCAGAAGTGAAGAATGCCTGACATTTTCTTTGGTAGGAATGCGTGCTCCAAGTTTGCCCTCACAACACGTGGTACAATCTTAGTTTAAATGCACACCGCTTGTTCTTAAAGAAAAAATGTCTGTGGGGACACTAGGAGAGGAGTAAGAACTAAGTGTTCAAAATGATGGTGTAGTGGTGATAGACACCAATTTGTTTACCAGTGGACTAATGTCTTGAGAGAGTCAGACTTTGTAAATCAAATGCTGGCAGCACCCTCAACGACATATATCAATCATACACATCAAGATGGAATTCGGTTTGAATTCACTGAATGAATCTAAGATAGCATGTGATTTTTAGCTGCTCATAGGTGACAGTGTCTTTGATGCAGCTGAAAGATGGAGCCTTCCTTCCCATAACAGGCAATGCCACTCTGTTGACCATTTAACTGCTATACTTGGCTAGCAGATTGACAGGGACTCACTAAAGAATTGGACTCGATGATCCTTGTGGTTGCTTTCCAACTCAGTATATTCTGTGATTCTGAAAGTCCAGATCTATGATTTGAACTTTCCAAGTATTCGTGGACAAAATCTTCAGCACTTTACTCTGATCTTCTCTCCATTCCTTAGACAGGTAAAAACACTGGGTCCAGCAGTATGACTGTAAAACTCTTGTGTCTCAGAGGGGGAGTTCCTGCGCACAGTCAGGCAGCACTCTTGGGAATGGTGAGTTTCCATGAACAAACCATGTACTTTAAGACACCCCTACTGACTGAGAGTAGTAGTCACTGATCTTTCCTACTGGGATGTTTCTAGACTTTTTTTATTTTTCCTTAGCCATCTAGTGTTGTAATGTAAAGGCAGTAAAAGCAGACAGAAAAATAAAAGTCTCTGTGAAAAGAACAAAAACATTTGTAGTCCTGCTGTGGTGAGATGATAAAAGATCCTCAAGTACAAAGAGACAAGTGGTGAACTCCTGTCACTCATCCAGCTACTGTCTCATTTTACTCTCCCCCAGACACTTTTAAAAAATATTTCTTGGGGATTCAGTTGTAAACTAGAATTTATCTTGTGGAACAATGTGTCCATATGTTTTATTAAACAGCAGAAGCAAGACAACTCAGAATGTGAAATTCAGTCAACCAGAATTTCAAAGGGGGCTGAAAGCCAACCTCCAATGTTTGGATGTGAAATTTTGTGAAGACAAGTCACTTGAGCACACAGGATTCTTAATTTGATGTGCTTACATTATGCTTCATGAACTTACACATTAACTTGAGTGGAAGAACAACTACATTTTTAATATTTCAGCCAATTTATAGATTTAATATTTTTGTAGCATTTCATAAACACTTTGCTGAATTAGACATATAGAATATTTTAGTTTAGGCATTCAGTCCATGGAGTCTAGAATAAATTCACAATCTCAGCAACCCTCTCTCTTGTAAATAGCCTCCAAAGACTGCATTGAAGAGTTCACGCACTAATTCATACTAATTCTCACTAACACATCACCTTCATTAGCACATTAATTATGCTTTAGTCATGTCAAATTAAACCTAATGTAGGTTGAACAGGCAACCAAGTGTCTAAGGCCCTATTATACACGGTGTATATATAAAGAAGGTTTTGATTGCCTAAACAAAAATACCGAGTGCTAATTCAAACTCCTAAATGCTTAAAATATCCACATAAATCTGGCAGATATGATGCAGGCTTAACAGCAGACATGTATTCTTTTGGTTAAGCACCTGAGGGCTGGATGGAATGCACTGTCATACAATGTTACACCAGTTCCTATGCTTAAGCAAGTGAATTCACACCTAGATGCTCATTGAATATAGTGAGAATTTAAAAACATCTTTCACATACTCACTTTTAAATATAGATGCCAAAATCTACATATCTACACTCCAGATTCGACCTTGGTTGCACAAAAGAAGCCTCTAGAGTAATTTGAAATGATCAGTGGTATTTAATCTTGTTTCAGTCACTACTGAAAGAGAGGCAGGGGATCCTTTACATATTCACTCATACCTATCATTTTTGTGCTCATGATTCAAATATCCTAGAATCACAAATTAGGAGGCTATGCTCATGGTACAGTGTACCCTGGAAGTGCAAAGTCCTGCATAGGGGGGGAGCAACTTCGGCACAGTATGTGCAGGGGACAGCTGGAGAGCACCTTGGCAGGAAAAAGCATGGCAGTACTGGTGGACTGCCATGTTAGGAACATGTGTCAGCCATGTGCCATTGCCACCAAGGTTAGTGAGCTGCATTAGGAGGAGTGAGGCCAGCAGGTCAAGGTAGGTGATCCTTCCCCTCTACTCAGCCCAGGAGAGGCCACAGCTGGATTGCTGTGTCCAATTTTGAACTCCTTAGTGCAGGTGAAATGTCAAAGAGTCATAAGGATGATGAAGTGACTGGAACATCTCTCCTATGAGCAAAGTCTGAGAGAACTGGGACTATTCAGCATAGAGAGGAGAAGGTTCAGGTGGGTTGTTTTCAACGGGCATAAATACCTGAAGAAAATATTTGTAGAGGACAAAGTCAAGCTCTTTCCAGTGGTGACCAGTGATAGGACAAGAGGTAATGGGTGCAAACTGAAACAAAGAAGGTTACATCTGAATATCAGGAAACACTTTTTCACTGTGTCACTTAACACAGCTTGCCTGGGTTGTGGATTCTTCCTCCATCAACTATTTGAAGAGTGTCGGGAAATTATCCTGGATAACCAGATTTAGGCAGCCCTCCCTGAGAAAGGAGATGGGACCAGGTAACCCCTAAAGTTCCCTTCAAGTTTTGGCAATTCTGTGATTTTTGAAAACTGTGTACAAAATAAAGTTCCAGCTTTGTTCTGATGAAGGTTGGTGACAAGTGGTACCCCTCAGGGGTCTGTATGGATATCAGTACTCTTTAATGTTTTTGTCAATGACAAAGGGATTAAGTGCAACCATAGCAATTTTATAGAGTACATCAAGCTGTGTGGTGCAGTTGACACACTGGAAAGAAGGGATGTCATCCAAGGGGACATGAAAAACTTGAGAAGCAAATTCATGGGAAGATCATGAGGTTCAACAAGGCCAACTGCGAGGTTCTACTCTTGATTGAGAGAGATCCCAACAATTCAAGCTGGGTGATGAATGGATTGAGAGTGGCCCTGATAAGGATGACTTGAGGGTATTGGTCATTGAAAGGCTGGACATGAGCTGGCCATGTGCACTTGCAGGCTGTATTCTGGGCTGCATCAAAAGAAGAGTGGCCATCGGGTTGATAGAACTGACTCTGCCCTCCTGCTTCATTCTCATGACACCCCATATGGATTATTGCATCCAGCTCTGCAAACTGCAGCATTTAGAAGGACTGTTAGAGTGGGTCCAGAGGAAGTCCCTGAAGATGACTGGAGGGCTATAGCATTTCTTCTAGGTGTAAAGGCTGAGAGAGTTGTGGTTGTTCACTCTAGAGAAGATAAAGCTCCAGGGAGACTTTACTGAGGCCTTTTCGTAATTAAAGAGTTCTTATAGCAGGACCTGTTGCAACATGAAAAGAGGAAATGGCTTTGAACTAAAAGTGGCTCAATTTTGTTTAGATATGAGGAAGAGCTTTTTTTGTAAGTATGGTCAGAAACTGGAACAGGTTGTGCAGAGAAGCTGTGGATGCCCCATCTCTGGAAATATTCAAGGTAATACAGGACAGGGCTCTGAGCAACTTGATCACATGGAAGAAATCACTGCCCATTTCAGGGAGGCTGGAAAAGTTGACCTTTAAATGTTCCTTCTACCCAAACTATTCTATGCTTCTGTAATTCTATTGTACATCTATCTGTAAATTCTGTGCTTCCATGCCCAGGTTTTATTTGCCACTGAGTGAAAATTAACTGAAGAATGACTATATTCCTCATTTTAGACATAAAACAGTTCAAACAAACAATAATTATATAATTCTTCTCAAGGAGTAGAAGCCTCATTTATCTTTCTCCACTGATCTCAGAGATGTAAAATGTAGGATATGCTCCAAAATCAGGGAGGACATTAGGCACCTAGAAATTAGGTATTACAGACTAAAACATTAAATATAAATAAATTTTGAGCATAGAGACTGATTCCTAAAATTACATTTGACATTTCATGCTGCCTTCCTAACATTTTTCCCCTCTGGAAACCCTGTTGTGCTTGACCTTAAAACAAAAAATTTATTAAACTTTATAGAAAATGCAATTAAAAGACATGTTTTTATTTTTTTTATTGTTTAGAATGAGACTCATTAGTATATAGGTAATCTTGATGAAAGGAAATAGTTTTAGTGTGCAGGAGGAAATAAAACAATGTTTTATATTATCAGTATCCAAATTTTATAGAAAATGTTTTTCTGACCTTGAGAAATAACAGAATTTGTTGCTATTAAGCTGCTGGCAGAAATATTTACATGGCAGCTTGAAGTTTGCTTTTCTGGGAGAATTATTTGGAATTCAGTATACATGTCCTTTTTCTACTTAACCAACAATTAATACGTTAAAGGAGCTGTAATCTTATTTGGAAATCTAATTCATTAAATGATATCACAGTACTCTTGAAGCCATATGCAGGGCAAAAATGTGATTCAAATTCTGCTTAGTTTTTCCCATAAGACAGCATATCAGAAAATTCTCTTAAATTACAAATGAACTCACTCACTGAATAACAACATTCATGCACATTATTGATACAATAAAGAGAAGTACTGTGCTACTAATAGTAATCCATCCTCTTTGTAGTTCTCTTTCTCTCTTTCTTTCTCTGTCTCTCCTCTCCTCTCCTCTCCTCTCCTCTCCTCTCCTCTCCTCTCCTCTCCTCTCCTCTCCTCTCCTCTCCTCTCCTCTCCTCTCCTCTCCTCTCCTCTCCTCTCCCTTCTTTTTATATTCCCTTCTTGTGTGTGATTAATTTTGATGGGGCATCCACAGATATAGAAATATCAAGAGAAATCTTATCCTATCTCATCATTCATGTAAAAAAATCTGGACATACAGATTAACACTACTGTTCAAAATCTGTCTTCTATGAAGATAAGACAGTAGTCCCACTTCCCTCCTCATGCTCTTCCACACTTCTCTTGATCGTTTCTTCAAGGTCTATGAGAGCAACTGACAAACATTGACTTGGCTTTTGGAGGTCCCCCAGAACAGTTCATAGAATTTGGAGGCAAGATTGCTAAATCAAACCTGATAAACCTAGTGTTGCAGCCACATCCAACTGAGGTCCATGCTCTTCTGATCTACTGGCATCTAAATAACACATGAACAGCATGATTTATTCGATTACACAAAGCAAATTTCTGCACTCAAGCCATATATCTGGTGCTCTATCCTTTATTGCCAAGTCATTAACTTTTCTATCTTAGTTTCCTGTGAAGCTGAGATAAAATACTAAGTACTTAACATTTGTGAAATACAATAGAAATAACACCAGGCACCAAAATTGCACACTGCCTTGCAGCGTAGCTGGTATCCTACAGATTTGATTTGCTTTTCTCTTTCTTTCAGGAAGCTATCAGTTAATTTCAGAAAATACAAGCCAGGAAAAGTGTGTGCCTCATTTCCCTGTTCACAAGCAATCTGGTAGAACTGGAACCTGCATTCATGATATTCTTTTTGTGAAAGCAACACAAAGTTCAAGTAAGAGTTGCCAGATCTGAACAAATCAGTGAATTTTTTCAACTGTCAGACTAACAGAAAACACAGTGCTGTGACTGTAAGATTGACAGTGAAAGTAAACACTTTATTTTTCACAAAAATTGCTCTTCTTGCCTTCTACAATGTATTGTAACAAATTGGGATAATGTGTGTTTAACTATTAGTGCTCAATGTATGTAGTCAAATATCTTTTATGGGGTACAATATGTTTCAGATTCTAAAATAGTAGGACTATTGATCTTGATGAAGTTATTCTTGTTCTTTATCTGGGTAAATAAGAGGATAAGTGAAAAAATACATTGAACTTCCATATTAAAAAATAGTGTCAGATATTATCAGGAGGAAAAGAAAAAATATATCTGACTTTTAAACTTCCTGCATTTGTGTGCTTTTGTTGAGTTTTGATTTTTTTTTTATTTTGAAAATCAAGTATGAACAAGAGCCAGCTGTTTCTAATATCCTCTGACATATTTTTCCATTGGGATTTGACTTCAAAAAGGCTTATATCTATATCCTTAGAGGAATATATGCTTAGGAAACTGTGTCATAAACCTCAGTCCATTCACTGCTTTACCCAAGAGAGCCAGGAACAAATAAAACAAAATCTGCCTTTTCTTCTCAAAGAAAACTTCTTTTCCTCTCTCCAATGAAAACAGTTGTGCTCATAAAGATGTCAAAAAACTAAGAAGGTTATGCTTTTCTTTCAGGTAAAACACTATTCAGTTTCAGACTAACATAATACATCTCCAAAAAACGTAAAGGGATGAGATCCCATATTTGAATTATTGCAGGAAAGTATTTTTAAACATATTGAGAACATTGTTAACAATGCAGAAAAATACTGGTACTTGCTTTCTTACACTGAGCTTTTAACCATAAATAAAACATGATTGTCTTCTACAGACAGACCATTGTACAGAACTTAACATACAGAAAAAATGTAGCAAGTTTTCCCAAATACCTGGTATGATGTGAATTTTCCCCTACCTGAATCAGCTGATAGTTATTAGTTAAGTTGTTTTGGTATGATTTTTTAAATAGTTAATGGTAAGTATGTAAACAGTTTATTTTGAAAATCATTTTAATGATGTCTGACCATTTTAAGGACTAATAAGTAGAATTTGCAAAATACACATTTTTATAATAACATTGCCAAAATTCCTTCCATAATATTTCTTCACTTAACATTAATTGTTTCGATGCAAAAAATTCATTATAGATTCACAGTGTAAATAAAATACTTTTAAGTATTGAAGCCAGTACCAGCACTTGGGCTACAACATTGGTCACTGGATTTCATCTGTTCTGTACATGGTTTATGACAATTTTCTGAGCCTGAAAGTTTTTCTAGTTTTCAATCACTCCACTGTCCATTTGTGTAGTCCATATTTTATCAGCCTATCTGTGAAGACTTCACAGAAGGAAGTTTCAAAGGCATTGCTGACATTGCCATAAACAACCTTTACAATTGTCTCCTCATCCACATCACTCATATGATTGTAGAAAGCTACTGGTTAGATTAAACATCATTCCCATTTCAAAAATCTATTTCACAAAGCCAGTTCCCTCAGTGCTTGTGGGTTCATCCCACTGAGCCTTGTGGACTTCCATTAGTCAAATTTGTTTAAATGTTCCCCAAGGTCATCTTCATGCAAAAAGGGTAAGTCCTCTTTGTTCCAGACCTTCATGCTGGCTACAGAAACCTGAGATTCCAGAAGTAAAGAATACCTTGAAGAATGTGTATATATATATATATATACTTGATTATATACTTTGGAATCCTTTCTTGTTGACCTTCACATCTCTCATTAGACTCAACTCCAGATGATTAGATGGTCTTTGATTTTCCTAAAATCATCCCTTGATGTTCACAGTATTTCTATTCATCCTGCATCTGTCCATGCTTTCACCTCTTGCATGGTTTCTTTCTAGGTCTGAATTTAATCAGAATATCCTTGTTCATCCATACAAGGCTTCCTATGGTGGTTGTTATAAGTCGCTAAGTTGTTGTGCTCCTTGTCATAATCATCAATAAAAAGTTCACATTAACTTTGTGTGATTATAGGTAAGGCTTCAAAGATTTTTTTTTCAAAATAATATTATTAAAAACAGTTTTTAATTTTTAATAGATTGTTTTAAGATTATCTTTTTGTAATTATCTATTGCAATACAGTTTTCCTTAGAGGAAGGTTTATGTTACATTCCTAAATATAAAGAGGGTATGGCTTGAACACGGCCTGAAATTCTTTGAAATACTGTTCTGTCTTGCAAGCAAAGAAACTGAAGTTAGGATTTAAGCCAATAGAACAATGTACAAGTTGTATACTGCTAAAAGGTTCAGTCACATAAATTTATCTCACTGTAGCAGTCAATTTAGTTGCACACAAAAAAATCATAGAATATCCTGAGTTGGAAGGGATCCTGATTGAGTCCAACTCCTGGCCCTGCACAGGACAACTCCAAGAATCATGCCATGTGCCTGAGAGCATTGTCTAAATGCTTTTTGGGAAGTGTGCCTAGTACTACATGAGATAGGCCATGGAGACCTCAGCACTCATGAAGGGCATTCCAACAGAACTGATGGTAATGTAATAGTTGTGGGAGATTTGTGTCTTCTCAGCCTGGCAGCCAGAAGGCAGGTGATGGACCTCAGACTGGTGTCTTAAACGATGACATCTATGAATGGTCAGATGACTCAAGTCGTCATGCTTCTATGGGAGGCAGTTTTCTTGTGTCCCGTTACAATCAGTGGTGGTGTAGTCAACAGTGTGATGGGTTGGAAGGTGTGGTTGTCTTGAGAGCTTCTGCCAATAAATCTGAAGTGCCCCCAAGGGTATCCAGCTGCACATACACCAAATCCAATTCACCTGTCCACAGGTCACTAAAGACCAGACTGGCTGTGGAACAAGAGAGACGATGTTCCATTGCACTTACCAGGATGCTAAATACATGCTTTATTGTTTGATATAGTCAGATCATGACATTTACTCTTCTAAGTTACCAGTGTTTGAAATACATGATCTTCATGGACTTGGATCTCATTTTTCCATCCTATATAGATGTCTCTGACAAGGTAAGGGATCTCATATGGCAGTATATATTTGTGTCTAGATTACTGAATCAAGCCTAGAGTTTGGACTACTATTTGGAATCACGCTGTATTCATAAAACCATTTTGTTGTGCTGGAAATCTATGGAACTGAGAGGAGTAGAATTAAGTGCCAACAATTTTGATCCTTCTGTTAGCAGAACAGAATGCTGCTGTTTCTCCCAGACCATGTGAAAATATGTTCCGTAATTAAAATGGGAAGCACTTCTAAAAACTGCATTGATAGAGCTAACTAAGAGTAAATTTTGTTACTTTAAAAATGAAAATGTGCTGCTATGCCAGGTCCCCTTTTAGCTTGTCATTAAATTATCTGTCTGGAGGTGAATTCAAATACCTGTATTTTTATACAAAAAATAATGAATTAAACTTTGTGACCCTCTGAATGTTCATCAGCAGTAAGTGACACATCTAGCAAAGAATTAAAGGCTTCAGACATTCCTTTCCCTTTACTAGATTTAAGCTGCAAAAATACCCTTACGAAAATGTATAATAATTGTTGTGTTTCATCCTTGCCTTCTTCTAAGCAGAATTATGAAAGTATCATAAAATATTTGGACTGGTGTTACAATTTTTTTAGATAACGACTTCCAGAGGAAATTAAAAACAATTTAGAACCAAAAAAGATTTTGCTGATGTGTTCAGCCTTAAGGAAGCATTGGTTTATCCCTCCAGACAGAGATCAAAGATGGAATAGACAGATGAGAACTTTTTTCAGTAATTCTTTTAGAAAATTTGCAGGTGATAACCTTCTTACAGAAAACCAGAAATAAAAGTATTTTCCTTTCATCCATAATTATCAGCACAGCCCCTCCCCCTTACAATTTCTGTAAATAGTATTTGAGGGAAATTTGCTTTTAATTCAAACTTGACCAGTATTAAGTAATATACTTTAAACTAAGAACAAATTTTCAATTTCTACAGAAGTTAAACAAAAACAATAATAACATTTTTAACAGAACATGGGTTTTCAATGTCATGTCAATCTGCCTTGGAGATCAAAAGTTTATTCTATTTAAGCAAAGTGCACATCGTGGCTGTTAGAACCTGATCAGTTGGCAACTTCCAATATTTCTTTAGTAATTTCATCAAGTACAATTACTTACATAGTTAATTGCAATGCTATGAAAAATTTGCTAAGCATATAATTTTACTAGAAAAAGTAAAATAAAGAAGATCTTCAGGGAAGAAATAACATTAATCCATGGCTGCTTTGGAGGCTACTTTAGGATGCTGACTCTCGGTGGATGTTAATGTGAAAGCCTTGTTATATGGTTGCTTTCTACAGAGACTTAGCAAAACAGCTGCAAATAATCACCAAAGTGCTAGCTTTTGTTAAGATTTCTGTGCTCTGCTTACAGGGTATGGGATAAATGTGCTGTGTTACTGCCAAAAAAGTGCTGGACAATATAAAATCACTGAGGAGGCTACAGGTGAAATCCTGTAATCTTTGAAGTCAGTGGAGGTAGGATTTTATCTCATAAATCTATTCAAATTATATTGAAATTGAACTTCCATGGGCTTCTCATGAGACCAGGATGTGAAAATGAAAGTCTAAATCCTATTCTCAAAAGCCTTGTAACAATTAAGCAATTTTATTTGTGCAGAAAATCATGACAAAGTACAAATTACTAAAAAAAATAAATTAAGAAATTCAGAAAAATGTGTTTAATAGCTGGTTTCATGATGGCCAAGAAACTTGTTATACTTTGAGTGTTATCAATCTTTAGAAAGTCATGTACGAAGATTCCCAAACGCTATAGGATTTTAAAAACACTTCAGTGATAAATTCTACTTTCTATTCTATTTTCCTGGACATATTAGAGTGCTAAGACTTTTAAGTGTATTTGAAGTTGTTATCTTCTTTTGTGTACTTCGGGCAGAAAGCCTATAATGTTTCCAAAAGAACAGACTTAGCATGAAAGTCAATGGCCTGAGGCACAAGTATGGAAATTAAAATTCTTAATTAATAAAAAAAAAGATCGCTAATTACACTTGATTTTAAATACAAAAAACAGGTCAACAGAGAGTAAGCTTATACAAGAGTCACAAGAGTCATCTGTGCGCTCCCTGTATTTCAGGTTAAGGTGTCAGATGTCCAATTTTTCTGTAACTTGATGTATTTAGTATTTATGGGGTTTTGTTGCGAGTGGCTTTTTAATTTATTGGGATGTTCTGGAATTTTTTAGAGATGCATGCAAGTTAACAGCTCAATTTGGTTTGGAATACTAGTATTAGTATCCAAGTATTTTGCCTTTCTTTCAAACTCTCATTTTTATTAATTAGAAGTATTAAGGGTCTGATAGTGATATCAACTAAATAAATACAATTTAATTCATTAAGAGGCAAAACATGAATTGAAGATGACCAATAAATAAATATCATCAGGAAAAATGTAATGTATTAAATGTATGATAAATGAAAGTAAAATAAATTCAATATTATATAATGAGGTAATTAATTACTTAAAATGATCATATTTTTTTGTAGTCAGATGACCTTAACAGAAGAGACTTATACAAATTAACTTTTGGACTCAATTTAAGCATTGTTTGCATATATCCAGTTCTGTATCATTTGCATTTATTTCAACTATTCTTGTTACTAAAGATATAAAAATTTGGTCTCGTTTTATACAGCTTAAAAGATATAGAGAAAGGATGAAGATAATTTAATAGGAAAAAAGAGGAAGTCTCTTCTTTTGTGCTATTTCCCTTCTGTAAAAAAAATGTTATTTTGGGGTGGATGTTGCAGCGTAGCTTTTAATATTGAAAACATATGTATAGCATTTACTTATATTTTTATGTGGTGTATGAAAAACATCTGGTTGCTTTACATATTTTGGTGTCTTTTCATTTGACCCTGCTCAGAATCTGTAGTTTTGTGGCTTTATCCTTATCATCCAGCTTTTCCTCTTTTCTTTGTTAATGCAAAGAAGATTCCTGATACAGATGAAAATGAAAGGGAGGAAAAAAAAAAACACTTCAAGGAAGAGATGAGAGGGGTATGACACAAGCAAAATTATTCTATTTTCTATATGTTGCGGAACAGACGAATAGTTTCACCCAAAGCTCATGAATAGTTTTTCTATCTCCTAGCAGTACATATGAGTAAAGACCCAAATATAACAGGAAAAATACATGCAAACTGTGTATATGTCTCATCTAGAAACAAATGGTTATGGCTACAGTTTATTTACCAAGTGGAGTCTCATCCTGGTGCCATGCAATTAGTACAGTAGCGCAGAGAGCCTCTGAGATATATTGCTAATTAATTGTTAATAACCTGCTGGGAACATAACCAAGACAGACAGTAAATTGCAAAGCTAGTTATCAAGAAAGGCAGAGAAAATGATTTAAAGGTTTTTGTGGCGGTGCCGAAATCCTGAGCCCGGCTGGCCCACAGAATTGCACAGCCAACAGCCTGAGAGAGGGCACGGGCAGCTGCAGACCCAGAGCCTCCGGCAGGAGAGGAACTGGATTCCCGATCGCCCTTCCCAGAGCTCCCTCCACGTCAGTGGTGGAGGAGGCAGCTCTGGCAGGCTTAGGAGCAGATACAGCAGCACTAATCCAGAGGACGCTGAAGCAAGACGCGAGGCAGCAGTTCTCCACAGCAGGGGAAGATTTATTGGAGAGGGTGAAGGGTGTAGACAGGTAGGAGGCTGCAGGGAACTGCCCCGAGGGGCGGGGAGAACAAAACATTTATAGGGAGACCAGGGGGAGGTGGATCCCTCACCCTGGCCAATGAACTAAACACCCGGCTAAACTGACAGGGAACTGTAACAAATAGAACAACATTATGGGAGGGCCAGCTCTACCTTGCCCAATCACCCTCTGCCCTGGGGAGAAGGTTCTGGTGAAGCAGGCAGGGACAGAGGGTGACAGGCAGGCAGGCTGACAACTGAAAATACAGGGGTGGGGAGAACTCGATACAAAAAGGCGGGAGTAACTAAGCAACAGAAATGACGGACAGTCCCTGAGGGAGAAAAACAGGGGGAGGGGAAGCCTGGCAAGCGCCATCTTAGGTAAGTAACACTAATACATTAAAATACAATAAATTAAAATCAACCCGAACAGAAAAGGGAGAGGGAGACTGCAGGGGCGCACCGCAACAGGTTTTAATCATAATTCTGCATAGAGCTTTCTTCCTATTTATGTAACATAAATCATTAGATCTCAAGAAATTTGTGTTCCTTGTGTGAATTCCATCTGATAAGTTTTATATTACAAGTTCTGTGGAGCCTGGCAAACTTAAGATTATGATTAGTAATCAAGAAAGAAAGTTTTTTTATACATGTAGATAATCAACGGTTCACTTAAAGCAGAATTTAGGAAGTCAAAAAGACTGCCAAAATCACACTGAAAACATACTAACATTAAAATTAATACTATTTTTATAATTTATAAATTTCTTTAGAAATTTAAGGAATGTGGTCTATAGAAATTTAGGGATGTTAATAATTCTTAAATTTAGAAATTTAAGAATTATTTTCTTAATTTTCTAAAGGAATTTAATTTTTTTTAGAAATTTAAGAAAATAATTCTTCTAATGCCGTTGAAAATGCTGCTAACCCTCAAACTTTTGCCTTTGGAAAATATCTTAATTATTCTGGTGTCTTTTGTAGAAGAATAAAGTATTTGTAGAGAGCACCAGATATCTATGACTGGAAGTAGATGATAATTATTGCTTACTTGTAGAAATTCTTTTCATGCAATGAGATGATTACAGCATTTTGAACATGTCAAATTTCAAAATGTATAAACCAGCTTAAGAGAGGTGAACAAATAGTAGAGCTGGCTAGGGACAGTTGAAATTTTTGTTCTGGTCCTGCCAGATCAGAACAAATGATAAAAGTGGGGAAGGGGATGGGAAGAGAATAAAAGAAAGAAAGCAAGGCAGGGAGGGAAGAAAATGGTCTTTTATAAGGCACACCCACTCATACTGACTGTCAAGTATTTGAAGAAATACTGAAAAGTAGAATAACTTTCTTGAAAAGGGAAATTTTAACTAACCTGGCGCTGCTAAGCATAGAGGGAGACCCACTTTGAATGCTTTTTTTTTCCCATTCATGGTTATAGTAGAATTATTTTGAATTGGACAACTCTGGAAACAACCTATTGAGAGGCCTATGACACTGGCTAAATGAGAAACAGCCAAGGCAAGGAAGCAGAAAACCCAGACTAAGATCTGTCCATTAAATTAGAAATTTATGGCTGGTTGGTTTTTTGGGGGGGGGTGTTGTTTTTAATTAACTAGAGAGAAATCAAAGTGGGACAGTCTGGGAGAAATGCAAATAAATTGTAAGAAAAAAAACCTGAACACTCAAATGAAAGGAGTTTATTATTACAATAATTCAAGGAAGGTACTCAGTCACAAATCTAGAGAGAAGCCAGGCAAAACAGAACGCGGCCCATCCAGCCACCAGATCACATGAAACAGGAGAAAAAGAAGGTCCTGGGAAGAACTTATAGCATCCTCCCAATAACTAAAGGGGGCCTACAAGAGAGCTGGAGAGGGACATTTAGCAAGGGCATGAAGTAACAGCACAGGGGAGAACGGCTTTCAAGTTATAATGAATATTTATAAATACTGTTTTTAAAGAAACAACCATACCACACAGGACGGATAGGAATTCTTTTTTCCAAAACCAGGCCAGTGTTTTCCCTGCCTAAATTTGTGTCATATCCCCTGTGAAAATCAAGTTTCTTTTTGCCTTCTTGTCCACTTAGTAATTCTAAAATTCAGTGGTCTCAGGTTTCCTACCATGAGCCAGTGAGCTTTGTCCAGTATTCCCATATCTTATGATAAAACAGTGCCGCCCTTCAGTTTTTAATTAGTTTGTATGTACATTGCTGTGGGGAACCTACTGCAGTTTATCTATATCTGGGCTATTTTCTTCAACACCAGTGTTTAAAAAAAAATTAAAATCCTGTGTGTTTAGTTTTCTAGAAATACCTATTATCTTTAAAGAAGTGATGACACGTATTAAAATTCAAACTGACTTAATGTCAGAATCTAAGAGAGTTCTGAGAAGACATTTTTCAACGCCTTGAGCTATTTTCTCAACCCCTTTAGCTATATGCTAAAATAGCTCAAGGGAAGTGAAACAGTCCTAAGTCATTTAATCTTCAGTAATCCAGAGAGACTGGTGGCTAGAGTTACAGTAACTGCAGTTAAAGCACTAAATAGCAGCAATGATTACAGAATCATACCTAGCAGTCTCTTGGAAATAATAATGATAAAAAGCATGCTGCGACTCTTTGCTGAGATTTAAAACATAGACAAGAAAATGAAAAAGACATTTTTGGTCTCTTTGGTATAAAAGTGATTACTATTTATAATAGGCAACGATAATCAGTATGCAGTATCAAGAGAACTGAAGTCTCCATATACTTCTGGCCATTTTCTCGGAATGACAAAATTTGCCGAATTTTGTTATTTTCTCCTCCGATTGCAATTGCTTGGATGGTATCTCCATTCCAGGGAGTTTGGAAGTCCTTCCTTTGTGTTTTGGCCTTTAGCGGGGATCAATTTTGGCAAGCTCTGATGCATGTGTCTGCACTAGATGGCATATGGCCTGCCTTTTGATGGCTTTGACTTTGGGAAAGAAATTTCTTTTTTTTTTTCTTTCAGGGATCCTTGCCGCGTTTCTTATATCTTCACCAGCAAGTCGTGTCTTCCTCCTTGACTTATTCCCCTGCTTTTGCAACAGCTGTGAGCTTAGTTTTGGCATGTTTTGGTCTTTTGCAATGCGCCAGATTCAATGCTGGCCATTTTCTCGGAATGACAAAATTTGCCCAATTTTTTGTTTTTTTCTTCCGATTGCAATTGCTTGGATGGTATCTCCATTCCAGGGAGTTTGGAAGTCCTTCCTTTGTGTTTTGGCCTTTAGCGGGGATCAATTTTGGCAAGCTTTGCTGCATGTGCCTGCACTTGATGGCATATGGCCTGCCTTTTGATGCCTTTGACTTTGGGAAAGAAATGTCTTTTTTTTTTTCTTTTAGGTATCCGTGCCATGTCCCGCATATCTTCCCCAGCGAGTTGTGTCTTCGTCTTTGTCTTTTTCCCCTGCTTGTGCAATATTTGTGAGCTTGGTTCTGCAGGTTTTGGTCCTTTGCAATGCAGGTCATTTCCTTCCAGACCATTTTTTGAAAAGAGTAAAACTCCGAATTTTCTGGTTTTTGTGGGTTTTTTTTCAATTGCATTTCTTTTGATCCTATGTCCTTTGCAGAGTGTTTGTAAGTCTTTCTTTTGGGGTTCGCAAGATTCCGTTTCCCTTCCCGAAAGGAAATTTCATTTCCTTTCGGGAAGGGAAACGGAATCTTGCGATTTCAATGGGGACTAATAGAAGAATCTTTGGTGCATGTCCCTGCACTTGATGGCATGCCATGCTTTTTGATGGCTTTGACTTGGGGAAAGATTTTTTTGTGTTTTTTTAGTTTTCATGCCGTGTTTCCTATATCTTGCCCTGCAAGTTGTGTCTTCCTCCTTGACTTATTCCCCTGCTTTTGCAACAGCTGTGAGCTTAGTTTTGGCATGTTTTGGTCTTTTGCAATGCGCCGGATTTAATGCTGGCCATTTTCTCGGAATGACAAAATTTCCCCATTTTTTTGTTTTTCTCCTCTGATTGCAATTCCTTTGATGGCATCTCCATTCCAGGGAGTTTGGAAGTCCTTCCTTTGTGTTTTGGCCTTTAGTGGGGATCAATTTTGGCAAGCTCTGATGCATGTGCCTGCACTTGATGGCATATGGCCTGCCTTTTGATGCCTTTGACTTTGGGAAAGAAATTTCTTTTTTTTTTTTCTTTTAGGGTCCTTGCCGCGTTTCTTATATCTAACCCAGCGAGTTGTGTCTTCCTCCTTGTCTTATTCTCCTGCTTTTGCAACTGCTGTGAGCTTAGTTTTGGCATGTATTGGTCTTTTGCAATGCGCCGGATTTAATGCTGGCCACTTGCTCGGAATGACAAAATTTGCCCAAATATTTGTTTTTCTCCTCCGATTGCAATTGCTTGGATGGTATCTCCATTCCAGGGAGTTTGGAAGTCCTTCCTTTGTGTTTTGGTCTTCAGCGGGGATCAATTTTGGGAAGCTTTTCTGCATGTGCCTGCACTTGATGGCATATGGCCTGCCTTTTGATGGCTTTCACTTTGGGAAAGAAATTTTTTCTTTTTTCTTTTAGGTGTCCGTTCCATGTCCCTCATATCTTCCCCAGCGAGTTGTGTCTTCGTCTTTGCCTTTTTGCCCTGCTTGTGCAACATCTGTGAGCTTGGTTCTGCATGTTTTGGTCCTTTGCAATGCAGCTCATTTCCTTCCAGACCATTTTTAGAAGAGGGTAAATCGCCAAATTTTCTGGTGGTTTTGGGGTTTTTTTAAATTGCATTTCTTTTGATCCTATGTCCTTTGCAGAGTGTTTGTAAGTCTTTCTTTTGGGGTTCGCAAGATTCCGTTTCTCTTCCCTAAAGGAAATGAGATTGTCCTATCACTACATGCCTCTGTCAAAAGTCTACCTCCAGGCCTTTTGTAGGCCCTGTTTAGTTACTGGAAGGCTGCTTCTCTTCTGGAAGCCTTCTGTTCTCCAGCTGAACTGTTCAGCTCTCCTAGGAGAGTTGCTCCATTCCTCTGATCATGTTTGTGGCTTTCCTGTTGCTCCAACTGGTGGATGTCCTTGTGTTGTAGCCACAGCTGGATGCAGATCCTCAGGAAGGGTCTCCCCAGAGCAAAGCAGAGGGGCAGTCTCACCTCGCTTGCCCTGCTGACCACACCTCTTTGATGCAGCTCAGGTTAACGTTGAATTTTTGGTCTGCAACTCTGCCTTGCTGGGTTATATTGAACTTCTTATCAATCAGCATTCCTCAGAGTTTTTCCTTAGAGCTGCTCTCAATGCATTCTTCTTCCAGCCTGCATTTGTGTTTGGGTAGTGAAGCTTCGGGGGGCCTTAGTAGCCGGCGTTGGCCCGAGACCTCTATCCCAGGAAAGGACAGAGTCCTGGAGTCCAGCCCGCTTGGACCCGAGCCACGGGGAAGCCTTCCAGCCAGCAGGGTGATAACAGCTCTGGATAGTGATAATCAGCTATTTAGGATTTCAGCTCTTTGGAATTTCAGCTGCTGCTAGGCTTGGCTTCCCCAGGCATAGGCTTCAGGCAGATGCAGAGAGAGGAGAAGAGAGACACTGGCTGTTCCACGGAGATGGTTTATTCGGGAGTACGTGAAAGGGCCCGGTTCTTCTTCTTCTGAGTTAGTAGGGTACAGCAAGCTACTTTTATACCCTTGGCCAGGCTCCAAACTTGACCAATGGGCAAGGGTTAGAGGGTTTACAAGTGACCAATAGAAGGGTTAACAAGGTTTTTCCTTATAAGGTTACTAGGATACGTTGTGAGTCTGGGGTCGGAACTCTCTCTGCTGCTGTGTCAGCATTCTTATTGTTAAAGCCTCCACAGTGCCTTGGGAAGGCTTGTGGCATTTACTACATTTGGGATTGCCTTTATATGTGCACCTTGAATCAATAAACTGGTGCCATTACTGTGGCATCCAAAACTATCTGTGTAAAGCAAATAAAAATTCAATTCACATATACAAATTAATTAGTGTTGTGTTAATTTATATTTTATTGGATCCCCAAATTGTCATTTTGATAATAATCAAAACCAGGTGAAATTTTAAACAACTGCATTTGAAAGATGCTCTAGAAAATAGTTTATTCTTCCATGCATACTCACACACACATAAAATTCCATTCCAAGAAGATGACAGAATTGATCTATGGAATAGTAAGAAATTTCTGAAAATAATTAATTAGTGCTTTTTTTTTTTTTCCTCAGACTTTTTCAACCTTATCTGAGCTCTGAAAGACTGAAAAAAAGAAAGACACAAATTGGACAAAGTGGACTCCGTAGAGAGGATTCAATATTCTGGGACTTTCATGGCATAATGATTCAGTTACAAAATATTTTTTTGCTAAAATAATATAAGTAACATCCATAAACAAGTTAGATTTTTATGTAAAACACACAAAAGGATATAAATCATTTAGTATCAAGTAAAGGATCCCTTAGATCCTGTTTTTAATCAATTCAGATTTCAGGAAAGGTCTTTTATTTCCAAATCAGAGTGATTTTATCAGATGCTTTAGTTCATTTTTCTTGTTTCATTGTTTTCCAGTGTTATGTTTTTCTGATTCTCATTCTTACAGGTACCTATTGCTTTAATAATTTCACCTTCCTCCTACCCTCTCTACTGTGATGACAAAGGGTAATTAAACATTAAAATATTTGGTTTGGACTTCTGATAGTATGTAAGAAAAAAGGCTAAACTGTTAAACTTGCAATATAAGGATTGCAAATTCAAGAAATGTCAAGAATGACATTTTCAACCCCCAAATGGCCTTTCATTTTTAGGTACTAGGAATTGCAAACAATTTTTTTTTTAAAATTGGGGTTTTTATTTTTAATATGATTATTATTTGTATTAAATAATCTCATATATTCCATTTTGGTGTATTTTTACTGCTACTACTACTGACATAAGAACTTTATGTAAATGTGGGGAAATACGTGCCTTCTCCTTTCAACAGAGATAATGCATTCTAGACAGTGAATTAAGACTTTTTACTCATTTTTTTCTGATTATCTTTCTACTGTTTGAAGACTTTGTCTTGTTCATCTGGCCCTTACTGATTATTCCATGTCTTTCCCCACTGACTTGCTACTCCCCCTGATTTTTAAGTCCTGGTATTTGCATTACCTATCTCAACTCACATGCTATCATCTGGCTTCAAATCTTTTAAATTTTAAAATTTTGCCTGTCGCTCATAGTGCACTGAAGAAGAACTGATTTTGAAGTCTGATATTGAAGATTACACTTCCAAGTACTGAACTTCCCAGACAGAATTTGGGTGGATTATTGAGAAGCCTCTGCTATTAGACTGAGCTAGATAGAACCAGCACAGTAAAATAAAGATTTTCCAAATGTCTTCGGCAATAAATGATTACCCAAAACCCAGATGAGACCACGGCTTTTTAGTCCTGACTTTGCCCATGAAAAAAAAGTAATTTTTTCTTCATTTTCAGGATGCTATTCAGATAATAAATCTGTTGTTTTCCTTTTTTTGTTTTTAAATTTTATTGAAAGAAACAAGACTACATTTTCCCAGATTAGGGGGTCGGGGCATGGGGAAAGTACTCTTACTTTGTATTCCCTAAATATACTTGCCTGCTTTTGTCCTTTTATAGGAAATAATTGATAGTTCACTCTCTGACTTAGACATTTCCTTCTTTAGTACTTATATCAAGCTTTTCAGCAACAAAGATTTCTTTAAGACAATTGTAATGAATGCTGGTTAAATTTTCTTGCTCTCACAATGAGCTCTCATAATTACTGACTGAATATTTAGTTGTTATACTGAATTCCTGCAGTAAAAGGGTAAAAGAATACCTTTTATTTTTTCTTGCTTTGAGCTCATAATTGAAAAGAAGCTAAGAGCAGACTAACATACACCTATTGTCGAAAAAAAATATTGAAAGTTTTGAGTGCTTCTTGAAGCATTTCAAGAAGAAATGTTTTCTTATTTTCATGTCAAGAGTTACTAAGAGCCTTCTACTATGCTGGGTCAGAGGACAAAACCACTGAAATCTATGTATGATTTGTTGTACCTTTTTTTTTCTCTTATCAGGAGAAAACATCTAAACCTATAAAAATGCTCACAAATGTTGCCTGAAGGTCATCTGCTTAAATTTCTGTTTCAGAAAACATTGACTTTCTTTCTCTTCCAGTGATAGTAGACTTGGCAAGTTTCACAGGCATTCTGCTTCACCGCTATTCTAGCCTGAAGATTGCCTTCATTTTCTTCTAAAATTAATCCAATGCCTTCCTTTCTTCAAGCTGTTGCAGTTCTTTACATTGTTATTACTATTTTATTTAATTTCTTTCCTTGACATGTTTTATCCTACCATGTCACAAAATGCACTCTTTACAACCTTTTGCATAGCTGAAAACTCCTTTCATGCTCTCATCCCTTCCTTATGTTCTGGAGACTAACCAAATCATTCATCACAGGTAAAAGGTATGGCCCATTAATTCTTCTTATTTCCTTTCAGTTGCCTCATATCTTTCCTGAAGTGAGAAGTACAAGAGAAAGAAGACTTATATTGAGTCCACAGCCTCTGAGCTCACATTTCTGAACATTTTTCACAGTGTCTTCATTCTTCTGAAAGAGAAATCTTATGACTACCAGTGCAGTCATTTTTGTTAATCTCACCAAAAATTTTTTCAAAACATCAAGATTTCTGCTTCCCATGGTTTCAGGCTGATGCCTCCTGTATAAGCTACCAAGGCTAAACCACTTATTTATGCCAGCAGGCTGCATTCCCACAGATATTTTCCTGCATGTTCTTTTCTTTCATTGACTGCTTTAGCTCTTGTTCCTTTCAGAATTTTCAAATGTGTTTCATAATTGTTCTTCTATCAGCGTTCAATCTATGTCCTGATTAAGACAGCTTTTGATTCACCCACACCATATTTAATCTCAGAATGCAAGGCTTCTAATATGCAGCCTTAATACTCATAAGTGTTTTCCTTAAAGGTGTTGAAAATTTGCATTATGATTTATTTTTGTTTCAGTTTTTATTATTGATACTCAAAATTGCAGGAGCTACTCAGCCTTTTCAAGATTAAGCCAGGTTGATTTTCCTTAAGAAGGGCACAGCTAGTCAGACCTAGATGGCACTCAAAGTTGTGAAATAGTAAAATAATCTTGGTTTTAGTCAAATAGCAAGGATAAGACAAAAAAATTTTACATAGTTTATAGACAATGAATCTTACATTTATTCTTATAATTTTATTTAGAAAAAACTCTTTATTTTTTGTTATTCAAATCCTTTTAATAGTTTCTTTTTATTTCTGGTAGAGGTTTTAATTGGAATGAAACATTTGAAGTAATAATTTCCCTCTCTTGTTTCACTGCAGACTCTCGACCAAACTTAATTTTTTTTAGCCCATGACTAGTTGACATGAGTCAGCTACTGAGGTCCTAATTTCAGCACTGTTGGAAGCATAATGCATTATAAACTAAAAAAAATTTCCAGAACAACTCTGAAAATGTTGCCTTCTATCTTTTATTTTGTGCACCTCAACAATATTGAGACCCAAAACCTGAAAATGACCATTGAACAATGAATCATTTTACTCAACATTGTGCTTAAGTATTTTTTATGGTTGGAGGTAAGAAAATCAAAAGTACAAACTATTTTAAAAACAGTATTTTCTGCGTTATTCCACCCTGCACAATTTCAGACTCAGTGGCCACATGCTGAAATATCACTTTTTATTGCGATATACTGCCTGAAATATGACATTTATTACAAGTTTTGGTAGGAAAAGAAATAGCAGCTGTGTATATTCAGTTTGCTACTTATTTCTCAAGGTTATCAGAAGAAACACAGCCAGCCATTTACATACTTCACTTATAAAACAGCTCATACAATCCATTTCTCAAAGCATTCATCTCAATTCACTTTGCTAAGATGAAAGAACTGCAGATATTTCTAGAAAATTATTTTCTGTCTTTGGCAGAAGCCTTTGATAAGCACTTTGATATTGGACTGACCAGTAACATGCCACTTTCAGCAGAAGGTCAGGGTTTTCTTGTTTGTTTGACAAAGCTACAAGAAGTTCAACAGAGAAATTTTTAATTCACTCATGAAAAAAGAGGTCAACTCAGCCATACCATGTCTGAAGAGTGACAGAATTTCAAACCTGATAAATTACTTTTACAGTCAAAAGCTTAGCTGATTGTAGAGCTGTTTACTATCACATTCTTAAGCTGGAGCTGCTCTAAACTTTTATGCTTGCCCCAGATGCAACATTTTACAAATAGTCAAATGGAAGAGTACAGAAGGGGCTGATTCAGACTGCTAGTGGCTAGTAATTGAGCATTGCCACACAGTATAAAGTTACTCTGAACAATTAAAAAAAGTAGCTGGCTTCAAGTGCTGGCAATCCAACCATGATGAATAAAAGCCATTGAGTCCATTTTCATTAAAATACAGAGAACACCACTACAACCGATATTTACCTGCTAAAGAAATACTTACATTCTCCTTTCATGGGATTAAAATATTTTTGTCACAAAGCTGGAAGAACTTCTGGTTGTGGAGTAATATTACAGAAATACACCACTAAAATTTCTGTCTTGAAAATTCTGTGGGGATGAATTTCGCAGTAAGAGGTAATGTACAGATAAATACTTGTGCACAGACTATATGTTAGCACCCAATAAAAGGCGTGCTAGAACATTGAAAATTGTACTACTGAAGAACATTTTCTTAGTGACTGAACTGACGCATCTGAAATGGAATTAAACACAAAATTATTTTTCACTTGCAAGAAATAAGGCCCTTCATCCCATATAGATAATCCATGACTATAGACATTTAAAACAAACAAAAGAGTAGTGAAAAAGACAAATTGTTTCTCTAGACTTTAATCAACTCTTTAAAAGATTCTTCCCTATTTTTGACTTAAAAATGAAATTTTCATTCAGCTTTTAGAAAATTTGCAATAAAATTCTTCTATGTCCTAGAAAAGAGAAAGTTTCAGGAATTAAAGTTATACAACCACCAAAAAATCCCAGATTTTTTAATGAGATATCCTTTAGGTTCTTTCTCTTTTTTATTGTTCAGGAGAAAATTTTCTTTATGAAATAGTGGTTAGACTTTACACTTAACAAACATAAACCCAACCAATGAGGAAAGCAGAGTCCATATTTACATGGCTGTGGTAAAGAAATAAAAAGGAGAAACAACAGAGTAATCTGCTATACTGATCAAGGTTTTAGGTTAAGATTGGCTAATATTTGATTGTTTATACAGCAAGTTTTTTAATGAAATATGTTTTGTTAGAGATAGAACACAAGAAGGTATCTAACACTTTTTTTTCCCAGAAGAGTAATTATGTTTGTATTTGGCAAGTAGATCTGTTATAGAAAGGCAAAGAACAAATTCCACCAATTTTTAAACAATTTGAGCATTTTCAAAGAAAACCTGGAATGCAGAAAAATGTGGAAATGATAAAGCCAAGTTAAGAATTCAGCAATGGAAAGAAATTATCAAAGTAAAGATAGGGAGATGAATGTAATGAAGTAAGAAGAAAAACCAAAAAAGTAAAGACAGCAAAATAAAATCTGACACTAAAGATGAAGCTGTTGTGAAAGAACTGTTATCTACCTCTTTATCTAAAATGTGCCTCTTTTCTCACAGGAAGTTCCTCTCTCTGAGGATGGTGAGATAATGGAAAATGTTGCCCAGAGTAGTTGTGGATACTCTATCCCTGGAGGTGCTTAAGGCCAGGCTGTAGGAAGCTCTGAGCAATCTGATCTTGTGAAAGATGTCCCTGCCAAGCCATTCAATGATTCTATGACATTCAATGAAAAAAAAAAATGGGAAAGTAGAGATATTACTAAATATTGATATCATTCTATTGAAATTCAAGCATATAGGGAAGATTGATAAAGAGAAAGGCAAATAGCTCCCATATTCAGTGAATGAGTTAGTTTCTCAAAAATCCAAATCTTTGAATTATTTTCTGAAATTTATTTTGCCCATTTTTAAAACATATCAAGTGTTTTTAGACAACCCGTTCTATCCTTTGATGTAACTACCCATATTTTTTTGGCATGGCTTCATGATGCTGTAGCTCTACAGCTAGAGTCAATTGAAAGATATAAGCTTTATAAAAAAAAATAAAATTATTGTATTGTGAGAAAATTTCATGCCATTTAGAATTTAAAAATTTTGAGTTCTTATCAATATATGCTGCAGGGAACAGGTTATGTGAATCTGACATTCTCAGCAACAGCTTTATCTTAAGTAGCAATACTAGATTGGCTATCTATTCTTGATTTTCAAAGCAATGAATAGGATTATTGCCACATGCATAATGCTGAAAGATGACTTTTCTGTTACATTTCCTAAGCATATTCCCATAGTTTAACTGAAGCATAAGATTGAACCATTTTCCTGCATTACATTTTTAATTTCCTTCAGTTCACCTTTGTTCTTCTTTTCCTAGAATTATATACTTTCATTAATTTTTCAGAGTTGATTGATAAACTTCCCCAGAAATAAACTGCATTTTTTTTGTTAAGAATAGAGCTTGTTGTCATTATATCACAAGAGTTCTATTATCATTACATGGCAAGGGTTCCATATTGCTAGAGTTTCATACCTCCTGGATCTTTTTTGTAGGCAGCTCCTCCAGGCCCTGACTCTTCCTTGCAGTAGCCAACTGACTCCAGCTTCCCCTCAACCACCCAATCCACTCTTTTATAACACTCTTCTGATTGGCTACAGGTGTGGCCTGTTAACATCAGGCCTGCTCCTAATCCTTAATAATTGGCTCAGCTGCAACTCTTTAGGGGGTAAGATTACTTTCTATACTACCTTTATTTACTTATGTTCTATCCCCCCCAGAAGAATATGTTTTAATCTCAGAAACATGTGGTTGGGTTGGACTTGTGATGAGAAAAGGAAAGATAGTAGAGTCTTCCAAGGAAGTTATTTAGGTTTCAGGGAGGTGTCAATCAGTTTTGCAATGCTAAATCACCAAGCATGGATTGCAGTTTAGACATTTTATCCTAGCAACCAAGTGATCAAAACCCTTAGAAATGGTAGAGAACAACTGTTATTTGAATGCAGTTACCTGTTTCTACCAACCTAAATCAATATTTAGTTCATATTCGAAGTGTGTCTTTTATCTTATAGGCTTTTCCTCTTTTCAAGAGAACAGTGCCTGCTAATCAGGAGAGACATCTGTGTTCATCTGTGAGGTGAAATCCGACATCACAGAAAACACTTGAACTCTTTAGCCTGAACCTGCACTAAGCATATGGCTGTAGGGTGAGTCATAGGAACTGTCTCCTAGCTTGAGCTTTTAAAGGCTTTTAAATACAGTATTCTTGAGAGCATGTCAGGAAAAAGAAGATGGTAGCAGCAATTTTACTCATGCTAATGCAGTGGTGTCTTTCACGCCTTATATTGTCTTGAGAAAAATTTAAAAAAACTGCTCAAAAATAAATTTTGTGTAAACTACATAAATTGTTAACCTCCCATCCCCCAGTCTGTGTGCAATCCTCTTGTAATTTCTGAGCTAGCAGGATGTATAGTCCCACTTACAGTGAGTCATCACTGTAAGTATTTCTGTCACTTGTTGCAAAATAAGCAGAGGAACATCGCTGACATCTATTACAGAAAAAAAAACCTACAAAAAGCAAAGATAATTTATTCTTTTATAGTAATACTTATGTTGCTTTTCATTGCAATTTCAGTGCTGCATTATTATTATTATTTTTCACACACATGCAAAACACTGATAATTAGGGAGATGCCATGAAGGAACAGTGTTGAAGATTCCTTCTGGTTAACAGAATATGAACTATTTCTTGCTAGTACACACATACCTGTACTTACCTGAATATTCTAATGTGTGTGCTCTAGCCAGAACAATTTAGGATGAGCACAAACATTAACTGAGCAGCATTACTATTGATTAGAAAGGTTCATTTAGCATCAGTGTAATTGTTATTCCAATTCACTTGTACTAAAATCCAGCCATAATGTAACTGCAAATTGACCCAACATTTGCATTCAGTTTTTTTATCCTGTTGTTGTCACTACTACTTTAATTCTATTACTATTACTATTATTATTCAACTGTGATATTCCAAGTACAAGGTTTTGAGCTACCTAATCTAGTTGAAAATGAAGCAGATGATTGTAGGGCGGTTAGGTTAGCTAAGATTACCTTTGAAGGGAAAGGGATTTTTTTCATGTGGATGATGGGTGACAGGAAAAGCTGCAATGGTTATAAACTGAAAGAGAACAGGCTTTGATTAGATGTATTTCTTGCCCAGAGAGGTTGTGGATGTCCCATCTTTGGAAGACTTCAATGCAAGGCTGAATGAGGCCCTGAGCAACCTAATCTAGTGAGTGGCACCCCTGTCCATGGCAGTGTGGTTAGAACTTTAAGATCATTTTCAATCCTAACAAATTTATGATTCTATGAATCTAAGTAACAATACAAAGATTGAATAAATTCAGATCCGCTGTCTCAGTTGAATGACTTTGCTGTCATATGTTTCTTTTTGGCCATGCAGAACTAGTTAAAAAAAAATCTATCCCCTTTAATTTGTTTAACAGGCATAGTTGTGAGGTTCTTATCTGTCTTAACAGTATTTTCAATGTCCACATGAGAAGTGCAAATTTAAAAAATGACCTGACCTTAGGCCACCAAAGTAAAATATGAAGAGGTGGAAGAGGAATTAAGTCTATATCTAGAAATTATAATAACTTAGGAAAGAGGTGTTGAATAGAAGTCTAAAAGAATGTGTGTATTACTCATTATTTAAGCCAAGAAAGTTGGGACAAAACTTAATTAGCAAATTCAAATAGCTGCTGGAAATAATACACTGCTCTGTGGTTTTTTCTTGATACTGAATGTCATTGTTTCCTTCATCTTAGTAGAATTACTATGATTTATAACAATGTTGTCAAAAAATGTGATATATAAGAGGAAGAAATGACAAAGCCTTGAATGATACTGATTTAATACATCCTCTTGCATTGGTGGTTGTTTTTCTGAATGTTCTTAAGGGCAGGAATTCTCTCACCATTACCACTGTGAAAATAGTGGCAAGGAACTTCTTTTCTGAAAATATATTGCCATAGATAAGGTGGTCTACGCTTTTGCAGTGAATGTAATCAAACATTTCACTACATTTAATTCACTAAGTAATAACATACATTCTCCATGTGTGGGAGTATTTGCAACTGGACATCTTCCTAAATAGCACCCTGGAGTTAACTGCAAATTACTAAGCATGAATTGCAAAGATAAATTTTAAGACTGCATCATATAAGAAGAGTATGACTATAATTTTCCTTGCTAGAAAATAATACAAGAGAAGACCGTTATGAATACGCCGTTTCTATAAAAACATATCTACAATATTATAATATAAACAGAAGAAAACACATCAACAGGATTTGCCAAAGAATTATTATAACTTTGAAGATGAAGAATTAAAAATTCAAAATCCTCCATCTAATGTTTTCAGCTTTATTTCAGGTATCTATTCTTCTTATTCTTTCACTGTAAACAGCTTGCATATTTAAGCTAAGAGAACATTTTCTATTCATATGATTTTCTAGAGTCTCCAAAAATAGCCTGACTTTAAGCATGTTTGTAATCACTGCAAAGTTTTAGCTATCGTCTTGTGGTATAGCTTTTGGAAATATAAAAGGTACCCTTATGTGTTTTTGAAGTGTGTCTTAAATTTTTTTAGGTCATTCGCATTTGAAAAACAATTTATTTCTGTTTTGTTCTTTCCTTGTCTCTCCTTAGAATAATAAAATACTCTTGATATCAATTAGGAAGAGGATGGTCTGCAAGGTAGGTATAGAAAGCTTGACTCTCTGTCATTCTTAATATATTCATGCTTGTTATTGAAACCAGTGAATGTTTTGAGAATCACTTTCAAAATTATAGGAAGAATAAGAGAAAAAAAAGAAAGGGAAGGTACAACTAGACAAATAACATGCCTGCTACTTTTAGGTTCTCGTCTCCAGTTTCCTGATTTCTCTGATTCTAAAGTTAAGGTTTTCAGACAGGAACAACTCAAAGCAGCCTTCAGGAGACCTTGACTCAGACTGCAGTATCACATCAGTGCTACTGATGTCAAGAGTACCTTGACAGTATTTTTGAATAGCTAACCATTACCATTCACAGCAGCACCGACTTCTGTCAGCGCAATAAGAATGAAATAGGAATAAATATCTCTTTTACTTTTTCGAAGGTAAGTAATTTTCAAATGATGAACAGATGATAACAGTATATAGTAGTAACATATCAGATCCTTATGGAATGTAGGACACAACGAAATGGAATGTCAGGAACTTTCAGACTTGACGTTAGAGAATGGTCTTCACTAAGAGGATGGTCAGTCATTGCAACTGCCTCTCCAGGCAAGTGGTCATGGCACCAAGCCTGTCAGAATTCAAGGAGCATCTTGATGCTGCTTGTAGTCATACTATAATTTTCAGGTAGTCCTGGAAGGAACAGGGAGTTTGACTTGATGATTCATATGGGTTCCTTCCAACTTCAGACATTCTAGGTTTGCATGAAATAGAATCAACAATATACATATTACACCGAATACTTATAATGAGGCTTAATAAATAAATAAACCATAAATGTATTGTCTTATTCTAGGCTTTTTCACATAGATGAAGTTTTCATTGCAATGCCTAACTCTTAGGATGATGGTTTGTCACTATATTTCAGTTTGTCACTGTATTTCAAGTGTCTTGCAATACATTTTACAGAAACAAGCACAATGAAGAAAGCAACAGCGAAGTTATAACATTATAAAAGCCAAGGAGAACATCTAGGGAGCTTTACCTCCTTTGTCAAATATATTTTATATTTAGAATTTCACAGTTAATCTTATCCTAAAGTGCTCAAAGTGGATTAGACCTTTCTCTCTTACTGAAGGCATTGCACAATCCTTTTTAAATTTCATAAAATGAATTATTTTTCTGAGACAAGATAAGGTTTCTATATGTTTGATTTTATTTCCTTTATTATCACTTTATGGTCAAATACTGAGTTATGTGGTATTCTGAGTGAAGCTGTCCCAGTCTTTTCTTGCAGAAGCTTTTCAGGTTTGCAAAAAATATTTTCATAATTATTGGAGTAGAGACTAAAACGTAATCATCCCAAATGTGCCTTCAACTCATTACATTATACTTTCCTTGTTAAAAACCTCCCAGTAAACAAACAAACTGAAAACCACTCTAAGCAACAAAACCAAGAAAAATAAATTAAAACTCCAGCCTTTAATAGATAAACTGTTCTTGAAAAAAAGAATTCAGGCCAGATACATCCACATTCCTTTCTGATATGCATTCTAAGAATTAAAATATAGAATCATGTATTCCAGTGTGTAATCTATTCCATTTAAAACAGCTTCAAATGAAGAAAGTTAAAGTAGCCTTTGTTATTATGTTACATGGCTGAATAGATAGAATATTTTTCTGCTTTTCCAAAATCCAAGTTCAAGTCTGCTCAGAACTGGGTAATACAGTTAAATCTGCGTTCCATACATTTGTTGAACTCTTCACATAGTGTGATTATTTGGGATGGTCCTGTGCAGGGCAAGGAGCCTCAATGATTCTTATGGGCTGCTTGCAACTCTGCATACAATTGTACAGAGATGTTAAACTGCTCCTTACCTCCCTCAAATGGCTAGGAGTTTATTGAATACTAGTAACTACTGCATTTTATATGCACAATCTAAAATGGTATGAATCAACTTAGTTCTCCCTTTGGAAATAACTATAAAATTGCAATGTAACTGTGAGTACACCCCGAGCTACGTCCTGTATCACACAACTTCTGCTATGACTATGTCTCTTCCTCTCTCTTCTCCCTTTATTTCCCTAATATCCCTTCTCTTTATTTCTCAAAATGTGTTCTTCTATATCTCCAATATTAATAAAATGTGCTGATATAATGCCAGTTCTTTATCTCACTTTTCATTTAGATAAATTACTTTTCTTTTTTATATAGACTATAATGTAAATAAGATTTTTAAAATGTTATTCCATTACTTAATTCGAAATATTTGTGGTGCATCTAAAGAAATACAGAAAAGTCAAATAAAATTACTACTGTATTAATTGAGAAAATAAAATTTTTGGTAGCTTAACTGGTAACAAAAAAATTAAAGTACATGGAGCACCATGAATTAGATAAACAGTGGCTGTTATAAAGAACTTTATACAAAGACATTTACAATCAAAATAAATTTCCTATAATCTTTACAATACTTGTGTAATTGGAATGCACTTAGACTATTGAAAAAAGTACAGAATGCTGAGTTAGTGTGTTTGTGGTACTATATACACTGCAGCAGATGTATATTTAGAACACAGGTCATTCTGAAGGAAATACATAAATGTGTCCAGACATCCTTATGCACTGTTGGCAATAAGTATATAGTAAGAAATAACATGTTAAAATTTATAACAATGTTACAATAAATCACTTATTAAATAGATTGCACAGTAGAAATTTACAGTTAAATACTAATGCACTTGCAAGTGAGAAAAGCCCTAGAAATACAGTCAGCTATCACGTGGCCAATTTTAACTTGAAGAACAGAACTTATTAGAAAGTTTTCACATATTGTTCTTGATAATTATGATCTGTACCTCATTTTGGTCAGGTTGCAGCTTCCTCTCAAAAACTAGCAATAATTGACCTTTTTTAAAGGAAATTTGGGTTGGGACATAGCATTCAAACTTCTTTTCCTTCAACTGTTTTTTAATTCTCTTTAGGAAGAAAATAAAAACAAAACAGGTGGCAATATGCCTATTTTTTTCACTATGTTTCTTCTTTATACAGCATATATTAAGCAGAAAGTATGAATAAAATGCCTATGTTTGGATCCAAACCACTCCAGCACTTAATATTAATTGCTTTGACAAAACAAGTGTCAGAAAAGAACAAAACAAAACAAAATACACTGACTGAGTATCTTTTGTTCAAGTCCCAGCTCCACTAAATCTTGCAGACAGAATTTCCTTTGTGGAAAATTTTAATTCCCACTTTTCTCTTTAAAACAGTAGGTGTCCCTTGCATGAGCTATAAATTTTGCATAATTGGGCAGCCTAGGATTCTTTCCAAATTTTCTATGATGGGCATAATTTTTCATCAGCACATCTGTCATAAGTTTACAAAATTCTAAGAACAATTATCCAAAAGAAGTAAATCATGATTTATGCAGAGCCTATAAAATGTGATAGAGAAAACCTTGCCTTTTTCTCTTTATTCAGAAAACATTTGTTTTGTCAGTTTGCACTTTAAACACCTCCTAATAATATAGAACATAGGCAACAATCTGTTGTTTCCTCATGCGCTACTAGTTTATTGAGGCAAATTTGTAGTTTCTTATGGAAAACATATGGAGCTTTTGAAAAAAAAAAAAACAAACGCTCTATATTACTCCAAAGAATAATTTATTCTATGAATAAACTGGATTTTCCCACTCTGGTTTGGCAAAGACAAAATGTAGAAAGAGATTTTGGTAGTTGCTTTTTTGCTCTTATGTTCAAATTAAACTCGAGGATGATAAAAATGAACGCTCCTCTTGCTTTAGGCTGACTTAGAAACTCTATGCATTTTCACGGTGACATTTTGGTTCAGATTTCAGAAAATAAGTCGGTAGTGTAAGGTGTTATTCTTGTATTACCTGTACTACCTCAAAGAAACCTCAATTACTGCTTTGGCCTTTGAATCTCCAGAACAGATGATAGCAAGAAATTATCTAAGTATAACTGAGTGGCAAATGAAAACAGAAGCATTTTGGACATTGACAAAATTAGTCATTTAGCATCTTACCTATCTTTATTTGAGATTGTGATATTTTTCCTTGTATTAGGTCTCTGATTTGATATGAGAAAATGCAGGTTAGTAGTTGTTTCTATACTGTGAAGAAAATGCTTTCTGCTCCAATTGAAGATTCATGTATATTGATTAATATAAAATAGCCTGCAATAAATGTTGCATTCTTTATTTTATATTGAGGTTTTTACAATCAAGTTTACTACAAGACAGAGGACTGTTCTGCTGGGGTGCTTGCACTAAACTTAAACGCATTGGCTGGGGAAGGGTGCCCTATCCTGACAAGGAGGTGGAAGATGGAAAGTTTAGACACCCTGGGGTGAGTGAGTGGCTTCTCTAAAGACTGCAGCTTACAATCAGGTTGAACTATAACAGTGAGATTTATTCAATTCCTGTCATGGATTACGCCCAGCTGGCGAATAAGCACCACACCGCTACTCGCTTAATATTCCCCCCTCCGCTGTGGAATGGGGAGGAGAATCAAAAGCAAAACTTGTGAGTTGTTATACAAACAGTTTAATAATTGAAAACAAGAAAAAATAAAATATTTCTAGGAAATAAGAAGAAGAAGGGAAAGGAAAAAAACATGAACAAACAAGTGGTGCACAATACAACTGTTCACCACCCACTGACTAGTGTCAGACTCCCCTCCTTTCCAAGTCCAGATCAGCTACCCTGCTGAGTTAATCCTTCCAGTTCACGTGCTGGGAATGGCATTCTGTGGTGTGAAATATCCCTGTGGTTAGTTTGGGTCATCTGTCCAGCTGTGCTCCCTCCCTGTTTCTTTTGTGTTCTTTCTCAGTGGCAGGGCATGAAATTTGGTAGGGGGCAAAAGTCCTTGATTAGGATAAACAAGACTTAGCAAAAAACAAAGCATCAGTTTGTTATCAACACCAGTCTCATTCTGAATCCAAACCACAGCACTGTAACAGCCACTGAGAAGAAATTAATTCTATCCCAGATGAAACCAGGACAAACACTCCCTGATTAAGGTCAATCAATAACTTGGCAGATGGTACAGTAACCAAAGACAGGGGAAGACTCAGATGATGATGAGAGCAAAGATACAAACGCTTATCAAAGAAAGAGCCCAAATCCTCAGACTGTAAGATGAATTAATGCTGTCAGAGTTCAATTTTTGCCTTAAGATTTGGTATATTTTATTTAATAAAATATATTTTTTTCTAGCACAACATAGAAGGGGAAAAAATCAAGTTGGGATGCTTGACTTTTTTCCCAAAAGGGAGACCTGGGTAGAATTGAAATATCTAGTGACAAGAAAAATTATCAGAAAGCAAACATTTCAGCAGCCACCACCTTTGAGTCTCATCTGTGTATGGCTGGCATTCTGAATCAGTACCTTCAGCATCTACATTCCTATGTTGAAACATAATGCAGACTGAGGAACTACATGACATCAGAGGGATCAGATTTTGTTATGATATGTTTAACAGTGCATATACTTAAGGAAAGGTACCTAAGTTTCTACAAATATAATATGTATTTGTGATCTTTCAAGAGTTCTCTCTGGCTGTGAATACTTCAGTTAAATTCTCTATGCTTTGATTTGCCTGCCAGTTAAAAAGACATATAAATCCTTAATAAGAGTCATAATACTTTACATAAAATGTATCAATATTTTTAATCAATTTTGTGTCCTTGGAAATAGAGAATTTTAGCTGAAGGAATGAGAAATTTCCCTGGTATTTTTCCAGAAAACCTTTCTTGCTTAACTTTCCAGACAAAACACTTTGCCCTAGTTGGAGTTGACAGTAATTTTTATGACAAATAAATTAAGTTTCATCATGATTATATTTTACTGTTCAGAGAGATCCCTGCAGACTGGCTACAAGTTGTTCATCATTTAGCAGAGCTGATTTGACATCAGTCTGAATTCCCAAACAGCCAGTGTGTCATTTAAACCACTCTTGACCAGAGTGATTTTAGGTATCCCCAACCTGAATGAATGCAGAGGTCTAACACATTTATTCTAAGTCTATTTTCTGGAGCACATAAAAATAGGAATAATTAACTAAAGAAAAATTACTAAAGTAGCTTAATTCATCAGGAAAATATCTAGGGTAAAACTAAAAAGCAGGAAAAATAAAATGTTCTGCATCAAACTTCTTTTAGTACTACAAGTATGTCTGAGGACTCTGGGTGTTGGTTTTTTTCTTCCTAAGGCATTGTATAAAAAAATCTTTCCAACAAATATGTGCGAATTGATATATGTATTTGTATATGGTGTCATAAAGGAGATAATTTTAGTTCAGAATAATTTTCCCTTAGTTCTAACACAAAAGTGAAAAGAAAAAAGTCTGCTGTGAATAGATGTTTAGCAGATGTAAAACTGTCATATATAATCTATAAAACATTATTTCAGCGACAGGGCCCTTGTTGATGAAATGAACAGTGTCTGCCTGGCTTTAGCTAACTGTCCCAGTTCTGCCAATTACGAAGCGACAAAGTTAATTCCCTTAAAGTCAGTTCTCTGAAATTCATTACCATGATACCATTAAAACCCATCCAACTCCACATTCCCTGGAAGAAGACAGAATTGCAGTTGGTTTTCTATGTCAAGGACTGGATTTTGAAGTGAATCTAAAATGCTCTATGGAAATTCGAAAACTGGGTGACTGGACATGACATGTCCCCTTATTGGGAAATGCCTCACTTTCTAGATTCCTTTAAAGACAATTGATAGAACAGCATATGTTGACCCACAAGCTTAAGTGGTTTCATGATGTCAGGATGAAAACTAAGATTCTTGAAGATATATCTCAAAGAAACCGTTAAGAAAATCATTGAAACAATTAAATCTTCAGTTCCATGTAGATTACCATAAACCTACTGTTTCAAGTTTCGGCAAACTAGTGAATAAAATTCCAACCACAAGCCTTAGTTGTCCTAGATGTCTTAGTCACTACCATGCTGATATACAGTTCTCTGGATTTCAAAGAAAGTAGAATTATTAAGATTTTGGTGGAGTAGACTGAATATCACTTCTACATAGAATTTATCTTTCTTAGATACATGGATCCCTTGGACAACCATTGGACTAAACCACTTAGTTTTTCTGGAAATAAAGTGGAAAAAGTGATCACAAGGGTCAGGATGGATAAAGAGCAGGGAGAAATCTTGTGCAGGAAGGAAAAGCATGAGGTCATGGGAATGAGAACAGATTTGCGGTGAAGAAAACAAGGATAGAGAAGGGGGTCAGTTTGGCTGTAATGAGATAATGACAAAAAACAAAATTAACTAGTGTAAATTTTACTTTTTGCAACCAGATCAGCAAATTGAATGTAAAGAAGCAAGAAGGGTGGGGATAAAAAAATTGAAACAGCAGATGAATATGAGCAAAATTTGGGCTTTACCAAAAACTAAATGTTGGGGTTTTTTTTCCTATAGGTTTTAAAGAATGAGAAAAACTACTGTGATAACTTGCAAAAATATTAATTTTGGGAAGGACAAAGAAATAAAGTTAGCCGCTGTTGACTTCAGTGCTGCATACATGATTATGGTTTGATGGATGCAAGTAAATGATGGATTTATTGATGAAGAGAACTAACAACACTTTGCAGAAGTACAAGTTGTTCACTATATATGTGCTTACACATACATTCCACAAAATGTCAAAAATCTATATTTTTCCAAGAAGTTAGGAAGTAAAATTAGCATTCAAATGTGATCAACCATACAGCAGAACCTAGAGGCACTGAGAAACTAAAGGCTAGATGTGCCAAGAAGCCAGATGCTGCCTTTGGAATAATATTTTTCAGGCCTTGGCATCAAAAATCTGTGATGCTATCCAAATAATTCCCACACCCTATAAAATCTGTTTTCTTCAAAAAGCATATTAGCTGTATTAACTATCCAGCTATAGAATAAAAGTAGATGAGGCTTAAGATCTAAGAAATCTATTTGAACTTAGATTACAAGAAAGGAAATTTACACACTTCTAATACGTGAAAATGTTTTTGATATGACACTTAAGACAAGAAGATGGCTATGAGAAAGATAGAAAACAAGCATTATTCTCTGTGCTCCCTGAGTCTTGTTTTCTCTTTCTAGTACATTGCCATGACTTTCACCCAGCAATATTAGTAATAAATAGAATCTTAAACAGCAATCACAAATAACTCTTTTGAAGCCAAGTTAATTACATATAATCATTCTTTTATGGTATTTCCATTATGAAATACCAGCTTTTGACTACAGGAATTTTTGATCTAGAGATAGCTACTGAGGTAATGGGAGCTTTGCTCTTGGTTCAAGAGTCTTGAGATTGTGTCATAAAGCTCTCACTGTAAGATTTTGCTGGACTTGATTTTTGGTACACTTTTATGATCTTTACTGAATATCTTCCACACAGCTCAGAGCTCATAAGTGATAACAAATCTCATTAGAAATTCTAGAAAAAAGAAGGAGTCAGAGTGTCAAAGAGGTAAGACTGGTCCAGCAGGAGCTGTGTGAATGGAGGAAGCTTGATATTCTCCTTTCCTTCCCTGTCAGAACAGCTCCAGTCCCCAAGATCGCTCATCCTCTTTCCAATTTCCTAGCTGTGTAGGTAGCTGTTTAGGTAGATCCCTAAACAATTTCATTTCAGTTGTCAAATACTTGCTGTTCAAACTGTCTAAATTAACTTTGGGTTTTTTTCTTCTGAAAAAGGTCAGAAAGGGCTTAAACAAGGAGCTTAATGAGCAGCTCTGACTCAGAGTAGTGATGAAAAACTGGGGCAAAATGAAGGCTTGGGGCAGCAATTGCTTTTCCTGAAAGAAGTACATCTGGGAGATCTATAGAATGAGAATTTATGCTCAGCCATTCCAGATGGATAACAAGAGAGGGATAGGAAAAGAAAAAAAGTTCTAACAAATTGGTAAAATTCAGTACAAAAGTGTTTTATCAGAACTGATTAATCCAATGATCTCTCTTTTGTGTTGACTTCAGAATCACAGAATCAATTAGGTTGGAAAGACTCCTGAGGTCATCAAGTCCAACCTACTTTTTACAGTCCATTCTGTTTTTCCTTTTTTTTTCAGGGAATACACCAAAAGACTATATCTATGTATCTATGAATTTGAATATCAATTTTTTTTTTTTTTAATGAAGTATGAGTGTAGTAAGAAAGATTTACATTAATACTACTCAAGCAAGAGTATTGTATTGTGTTGTATTGTAAGGCTACACTACAACAGCATTTATCACCAAAGTCAGCATCTACTGATATTAAGTGGAACTGCCTTTGTCACTATAAAATAAATCCTTTCATCTCCAGAATCCACAGTCCATTTGCACAGCTCCCCCCAGATAAGTTTACTTCTGGAAATAATTAGTTAGTAATTTTTAGTTAAAACAGTCAATTTTCTTATGGAATGTCAGCACAAAAGAGACAACTATATCATGTTACCAAAATTCTCTATTTTCAGCATGATTTCTTCCACTTCTCTGATGTGTTCTGACAGGAAGTGGTCTGGCCCCATCTGTTCTATAGGATTTCCATGGATAGCTGAAAATAACAGTAAGATCTCCCTTTAGAATTATTTTCTAGTACCAATCACACACAGATTCTACTTGTGCAGCATGTACTCCAGGGCCCTGTCTCAGTGGCTGCTGTGCTGCACACTCTGTGTATCAATCTGTCTTGTATTGACAAGTCCAAACATGGATCCAGAACTTCAGGTGTGGGTTCACAAATGCTGCATGTAAGGTAAAGAACACCCTGAATTCCTTGGATCTGCTGCCTACTCTTTGCAATAGAATGTATTGTATGGTTGGTCAGATAAGGTCAATAAATATATCTCCCAAAATTTTTATAGTCAGACCTGAGAACTCAGCGACATGATTTGTGGAAAGGGTAAGACTAGAGCTCGAACCCAAACAGTTCAAAGGCATTATTTTGCACAGAAAGATGAAATAAATGTAAATCTGGTTTTTTGAGGTCTCTATGTGTCCATTCATCACCTGCACACCACTCCACCTCTCAGGGAGGCTGCAAAAAAAATTAATTAATGTTTATGATACATTCTCCAGAGGAAAACTCACAAAAAATAAATAATTCTGTCTTAGAATAAATATTTGATTAGTGTCCAGAAATGAAAAATTTTGAATAGGTATAAAATACATTGTAAAAACTGCTTGGTAACTGAACACCATACAACTTGGGTACTGAATAAAGAAATTAAAAGTATGTGGTTTTACTATATTTCTATGAAAAGTTCTCTTTTATTTAGAATGCATTACACCTTGTCCTGTCACTATGTGGTCTTGTAAAACATCCCTTTTTATCTTTCTTCTGGCTTTCTTCAGGATCTGGAAGACCAAAATTAGGACAACCCTAAGCCTTCTCTTTTCCAGACTGAACAATCACAATTCTCTTGTAAGGATAAGAGCATCTCCTCATAGGAGAGATCCTCCATTCCTCTAATCATCTTGGCAGCCTTCTCTGAACTTGCTCCAACAGATCAGTATTTTTCCAGTGACAGAACTGGACGCAGCTCCCCAGGTGAGGTCTCACAGGAGCAGAGCAGAGGGGCAGAATCTCCTCCCTCACCCTGCTGGCCATACTCCTTTGGATGCAGGACATCCTGCTGGAATACAATTGGCTTTCTGGGCTGTGAGTGTCCAGTGCTGGGTCATGGCTAGTGTCTCATCCCCAAGTCCTTCTCTGCAGGGCTGCTCTTGGTTTGTTTATCCCCCAGCCTGTGTTGATACCAGGGCCTGCTATGACCTGGGTGCAGCACCTTGCACTTGGTCTTATTAAACCTCAGGATACTCCTGTGCACCCACTTCTCAAATTTGCCTAAGTGCTTCTGGCTGGCATCCCATTCTTCAGGTGTGTCAACAGGACCACTCAGCTGGATGCTATCACATATTTGCTGAGGATGCACTCAGTTCCTTCACCTGGGCCATTAATGAAAATATTACATAACACTGATTCCAATAAAAACCGCTGAGGTACACCACTTGTCACTGATATCTACTGGGACTCTGAACCATCAATCACTACCCTTTGGGGAAAGGACTCAGGTTCTTGAAGGACTCAAGCTATTAATTGAGAATAAAATTTAAAAATTCTAATTGCTTATCTTTCAATTGCAAGCCTTCAGACAACATTATATACCAGTAGGTATAGTTCTTAAAAGCAGAAAGAAAATCCATTATTTAACTGTTAATTTAGCATATCAAGTTGTTAACATAGAACTGAATATTTTTCTAGCTTTCATAAACATGCACACCTTTATGTAATCATGCACAACAACAATAATTAACTTTTTGTGCTTCTACCAAGACCGAGTTAGAAAATTTTGTCCAAAACATCATTTTTTTTACAGATAGCTGTATTGTTATGCTGAAACACTAGTGCATTAATATTCTCAAAGTTTTTTAGTAACTTAGACAATGAAGTTTACCATGAATAAATACTCTGCTGCATAATCAGTGAATCAGAGATAATAAAATATGAATATATCTGTTTCAAATGTCTTACACTCTGAGACCTCTAACAGAGAGTCTCTAAATTACATTACTGACAGTACAGTAGGGAACATTCTCATAGAATTGTGCTTGTTTAGGCTGGGGTGGAGTTAATTTTCTTCCCAGTGACTGGTATGGGGCTGTATTTTGGATTTGTGCTGAGCACAGGGCTGATAATATAGAGATGTTTATTTCATTGCTGAGTAGTGCTCACATAGAGACGACTCTTGTGCTTCAAGTTGTGCCATGCTGGTAAGGGGGTTTGGGTTATATGGGAATTTGGAAGCATACACAGACGGGAAAACTTCCCCAGGTGACTAAAGGGATATTCCATATCCTATAACATCATGTTCAGTACATAAAGAGGAGGCAGGGTGGTGAGGGGGAAGAAGGAGGAAGCAGGAGATGTTTGGAGGGATGGTGTTCACCATCCCAAGTCACTGTCAAACGTTATGAAGCCCTGCTGCCCTGGAGATGGCTGAACCCCTGGTTACAAGTGAAAGTGGTGAATTAATTCCTTGTTTTGTTTTGCTTGAGTGCATGGGTTTTACTTTATGTATTAAACTGTCTTTATCTCGACCCATGAGTTTTCTCCCTTTTACTCTTCTGATTCTCTTTCCTGTGCCAGTGGTGGTGGAGTGAACAAGGAGTTGTGTAGGGCTGGTTGCTTGTTGGGTTTAAAGCATGAAAATTTAATATTTGTGGGGTTTAAAGCATGAAGTTCAAAACCAGACTATCTTATACAAAGCAAGAGTTTCAGTTTTAAATATCTTTCAATAAGCCTGAAAACTACACCATATGAAAAATATGGCACCAACACTTTTCAGTGTTTTTGTTTGGATTTGTTTGTCTTGCCTTTCTGAGAACTTGGCTAGGAATGAAGCCAGGAAATGGACTGATCCTGGTCTGCCCTTCCAGACAACTTCATGCAAAGCCACAGTTAGCTGTAGGACCATTGTAGCTTGCCATCATATTGCCTAACCAAGCAGCATAAAGGCAGATATAGCTTGGGCTGCTTATCAATATCCACATAAACATGCTGTGGAGGAAGAAAAGATGCTATTAATATGCATGGATGAGCAGACTGTGCCAAAATATTTTGTTGGCTTGTTTTTTTTTTAATTTGATAATTGATTTTACAAGTTTCCATCATCAGTATGGCAGTGTTGTTTCATATTGGAATATGAAATATTAAATTCAAAAGTATTCAAAAGCTTACACTGTTGCCCTAGGATCTTGCTGTGGTACAGTCCTGTGCTCACCTCAGAAAACTACTGCATCAGCTGTTGCAAAAGCCAACTGCTTTCTAAATGGCAGTAGTATAAATAGAATGTTAAACAAGAGAATCAAGCAAATTAACAAGACTGGGAAAAATCTTACCGATACATCTAATCTAAACTTACAAATCTAAAATTAAAAAAATGTAAAACTAATTTATGAATGCACAGTAGTCGCTTAAAGTATATTCTCTAGCACGCCAGGAGATATTCCTCTGATTTATCCTTCTGTACAAAATTTCAACTGCTTTAAAGAAAGGAATCGTTAAGGTATCTTCTGATCTGATCTGTAACAATGCTAAAAAAAATCTTTCCTGAATGGGCAGTCCATATATTCTTGCCAGTCCATACAGCTGTTGTTGCATGCCAATACTGTCAATACTATTTAATTAACTATAGGTCAAATAAGGTGTAGTGTTACAGATAATTTATCCCAATTCTTTGATTTATTAGTAATGTCGATGTGAGCAGATAATTATCAAGGACTATCCAGAAAATAGAATGCTCACTGTCAATTTTATTTTTTTTTCAGTTATGGCATTAGTGTGTCATCTGAGAATATGAAGTTAGTAGTCATTGTGACATGATGGGACACAAAAAAAGAATGAAAATGTTTACTGTGTTTTCTCTCAAAGCACAAAATCTGAGTAACTAGGGACTCTTTACAGACCCAAACTCAAACTGTACTTGACTCAGATTGCATATTAGAGTTTCTTAGGTCTTGGGAGAGACCTAAGAAATGAATATACAATAATGTGAAATTATTTTATTTCAGTCTTATGTGCTAACAGTGTTTCAAATTCCACACAATATTTAAATAAATGGAACTCTGTTTCAAGAAGTATCAGAGGGATTTTAAAGTTTAGTAAGTAGATGATTTGGGATATCCTTGGTCAATAGTGATTCATAACATACTGAATATATTTCCTTCATCTTATTCTTCCTGAAAGGAAAAATTTTAGTTGTCTTAAGAAATTATATCTGGAATATGACTGTCATTCTGAACAATGAATTATTTCTCTCTAATCCTGGTTGAAAACTCTTGGAAAGGTTCCAACATAACACTTCACATTTGAACACTGATTATAACTGAAAACTATATAATAGCTAGATAGCTAGTTGCCTGTCATTGATATCTATGAATCTTATTCTTAGACACATCAGTCTTGCCTTGCATTAAGTACATAATGTTAACCTGTATCTCAGTTATCCAACCTAGCTGAGAGGACACCTAAGAGTTAAATGCCCCAGTCTTGAGTTCATCTCATCTTTGTCTGGCATTATATACATTAAGTATTAGGTATTAGAATTGGATACTCATATCTGTTTTCTTGTTTTGTATTTTTCTGCCTTATATATATCTTCTCACGCTTTTTTTTTTCCTTTCCCCCCCTCACTTTTAAGAATTTCATTGAAGTTTTAGAGTTGAGTCTCCTTTTTTATAATAAATATTTTTTCTCTGTGGAAGAAACTGTACTCTGAGGCAAGCCAAAATCCTGCTTGTCCAATCTTGGAAAAAATTCGAGCTGTGCAAACACGGCTGTTTCATTCTGTTTCCAATAGCTTGAGGCTTTTAGTCACACACCCTTTTCTCAGCCTTTCCATTGACCTGCTCCATATGCCCTAATATTCCCTCTTGGCAGTGTTTGCTATATTTTCAGGCATTTTATATCACCCAAATGCATAAAGAAGCTCAAGGGAATTGAACGATCATGTCCTGAGGGGTTACTGTGTTTCTGTGTATAAAGACAGCAGGATCTCTCCTAAGCAAAGAAGATTATTCATCTTCTAGAATGAATTTGAAAAGTAAGTCTGCAGAAACTGAATGTTAGTATTTTGACTAAAATTCAGTTGAATACTCGTTATTAGACCATGGTGAAGCCAAAGAGTCTGAGTAACTACAGGCAGAGAATGAAAGAATATTCATAGGACACTTAAGCTCAAATACATGCAAACATTCTTTGCGACTTAGGATCTGTTTTGGGAGATTTTGCATTAATAACAAAAGCATAAGCATGTATTTTTACCAGCAAAGATTTACCTGCCCTGATTCTGATGAGACAACTAGACATATCGGAAGCAGTTCTTCATGGGACAGACTTAGGCAGATGTTCTGTAGGACAATGAGCCCTCTGTTCTGAAATTCATAGCACACTAAAATGAACGATGAATCCACAGTCTCTGGTCTCTGGAATTTTTTTTGTTTCTGACATCTTTAGTATTTCCTGTGGCTTAATGTTATATCTAAAATGTTATATCTAAAAACAATGTGACTTTACAGCAGACTCCAAAATATTCCTTTGGCAGCATCAATTGGCCTTGCATACACTGAACTTGTGAGCATTTGTTCAAGGGCCTTCTTCTCAAATAAGGAACAAACCCCTCCAGCTGCAGGTCACTCAAAGCTAAAAAAAGATCCCAGAGAAAAGACAAGCCAGCAGGCCTATCAGCAGTTTGTTTCCCCAAGAGGGCACCAGGGGCCATTACATGGCCATTAGCATAGCCAGCACTGGAGCCACAGACAGAACAGAGGCTGCCAAGCAGCCAGCCAAGAAATCAGCCAAGGGCTTTGCAACAGACACAGATGTTGCTGCTAAAAAATTTATTTTAGACCTTGGCATCTGAGTCCTTTATCTGTCAATTCTGTGTCCTGGATGAGGCCCCAGCTGTTAAGTTTGTTGATGAAAGGAGAAGAAGGGAAAAATCTGAGCTGCATTTAGATGACCAGCAATTTGATTCCATCTAAAGTATTTCTCTTAAAGGGTTGATGTCTCTTTTAATAGGCATCTTCTAATATTTTCCTGCAAATTTTTCAAAAATTTCCTGCAAGTTAGTCGCTAAGGTTCTTACTTTGAAACTTAACATCTAACTTTTATTTCTTACTGGGTTCAAAAATAGTCAATGGCAAACTGTCTCTCACACAGGGGAAGGGCTGGTCCTATAGAGAACAGAACCCACAGTGGAATGGGCATCATGGATTAATGGCCTTTAATTTGGCTGTCTCTAAAATTATATGAGAATACTTCCACCTGCAAGAATGACAGAAGTTTTTTTAAATTTTTTTGCCCTTCAAAAGTTCTACATTTTGATAAATGGTCTAGTATCCTCAAGGAGAATGCCAGTTTTATAAGTTTTCTCTGCATTTCTTTTAATTTCCAAAGACCTGCTATTTTTACCTACAGTCAAGATTTGTGTGATTTGAAAGCTCTGGTACGTAATCTTGCCTTAGTTTTTTTTCCCTACTGTCCCTTTCCCAACAATCAGTGAACTCTTGTTCTCCTACCATATTTAATAATCAATTTTTTTTAAAAATAATACATTATATTGTTAATTTTTACCAGATAATGAAAAAAGTAGCAGTAACACACATCTATTCTTTAAAGTACTGTTTATTATTATCATATAAGAATACAGACAAATAGTAACAGATACAATTGTGCATTATAATACATTATCATGGGACAACTCAGTCAAGATAATTTGTTTTTAGACCAAACATAACCTTTTGTACCCACCTACATTAAAAAAATTATCTGTCTAGAAACGTTACGAACAGGCTATGGGTTTTTTCCTTTCTTCCACCAGCTTTTATTTTGCAAAAATTAACAAGAATTTCCAGTTTAAACTACTTTTTTACCTCAACCATCATTTTGTGTTAAAATCTGTTTGGTTTTTTTTTTCTTTCCTAGCTGTGCTGTCAATACAGCTAGGGCAAATTTCTTCACTTTCATTAACAAATAACTTAGTGCACTTTGACCCTTTTTAGGTTGTATCCAGCTGCTCTTTCTTATCTTTTAGATACAAACCCTGAGGGCTTGCGGCCAACTGCTCCATTCTGCTTAGTTTAATGCTGTTGTCATAAAATCCTGCTCTGTTTTGTCATTTAGTCTGCTCTTAATCAAGTTACTTGAGACCGTGTTGGGTACCCAGAAAGAATATGACAGAGTGTAACACCACAAACCTCTAGGCAGTTATAATAATCTGAAAGAGTAAATTCAAGAGCAGACAGCAATTTCTCTTTGGTGTATGAGAATAAATCCCTGATTTGGCTGATTAATTAAGATTAAATGACTCCTCTCCTCTTCCTTTTAAAACAAGCAAGAGGCTAGTTATTATTACTCACCAAAACCCATAAATTTTTTTCAGGTGAATGCCTTCAGCATCAGCCTGATATTTTTAGCAGAATCCTCCCTTCCTCCCTTCCTCTCCCTTGTTCTCTCCCCCACCAACATTCATCCTCCATCCCTCTCCCATGACCCAAAGACTCGAACTACTTTTGCACTATAGCACAGTGCCAAAAAGGAGAAAAAATATGAAAAAAAAAAAACTAAGAAGAAATAATTTAGCTATAGAAACAATCTCCTAGAAAAGGCAATTTTGATTAGCTTAATTCAAGGTAAAGCAAGAACTGAATTGATCTTTCAGTTCTTTCAGCTGGTAGGCTATCATACAAAACATGAGAAACAGTATAATTACTCGTCGTGCTTTCTGAAGATAAATAATTTTTCAGTTGTTAAAAAAAAAAAAAATGTACATAGCTACTCTGGTTAGGTTATTTATGCCTGAAGTCAGTTACCAGGTCACTATTCTAAAACCTTGAGCAAATCATCAAGCCCAGAGGACTGTTTTCTTTGAGGTTCTCTTTTTTTCCCATTTCTTATTTTTCTCTAAGTAGTTGCCTGTGCTGAATGTACCTTCAAGGACTTTGTTATGCATACAAGCACCAGATGTCTTTCATCTGGTCAAAAAAATCCTAAAGCTCCTTATTCCCTTTTTACAGAAATGTGATTCTAAAATGACTTACCTGCGTTTCACTCAGAAACAGCAACATTCCCCTCCCCTGTCCCTGCCTCCTTAAGCCCTCCAAAAAATAAACCAAACCAAATCCTAACAGCTAAATGATCTGTTAAAACAACTGCATCCTTTATTTATTGTGTTAAGTTTTGCAGTTGCCAATTTTGATGCCAGTTCTGATATTTAGGCACTGACTAGCTGTGCTCACACTATAGGGTGTCTGCTCTGCCGTGTGCCCAGTCAACCCTGCTAAGTACAGATCCTAGCTGTGTCCCAGTTACGGGGCAGATGTACCACATTGTTCCTGCAGTACTGGTCTTCAGACATTCAGGGAGGAATTTACTAGAATGACAACTTTTTATAGGCCAGGATTTCTTTGTTTCCCTCTCAAAGGGCGAGGGCACCTGAAGAGGAACAGGAAAAAAACAGATTCAGACATTGCTCAGTTGTGAATGCACCCACACCCAGGGAAGCAAACTTGAAAAGGATCTGTCAACACTGTAAACATGAAGGACAAACACAGAAACTTTGTCTGCCCCCAAATTTCTCTGGAGGAAAATCAATCAATATGTAAAGTGAAAGCCTGGATAAATAGGGTAGTAACAGGAAAACACTAGTGGATAAGAAACTGAATTGTCACTGCACCAGATCTAAATTTAGATCCTGAGCAATTTCTCCCTGTGAAAAAGAGGAAATATGACAATGTGAATTAGCTGTGCTTCTTTAGAAAGCATAGTGTTTGTCTCTTTAGAAAATTGTTCTGGTTTCTTTTACTAATGTTTAATGCCAGAGAGCTACAGTGGGAGAGTCAAAGTGACTCCTCAGCTCTGTGAGCAATACATTTACTGTGAGCATCTCTCCCATGAGAGTTTAACAGAAGAGGAAACAGATTTGATGAGAAGAAGATTCTGAGATCAATTCTACAGTACAACCAGCTACAAGGCAATGTGAATAGGAAACATTTTTTACAATTTTAACTGTCAGAGAAGAAAAATTATTCTGTTCAAGTAGAGAAATGTATGCAAGACAGACAACTGTTCGCCAGTGTGAACAGACCATCCACATACAAAAATGACAGTGATAAATCAATTTAAAGAATATTCAGATTTAAAGATTTCAGTTTTTCATTTCCTTACCCAAAGTAGGGTAAATACACTGAAATGAAATCTCAATCTATAAACTCCTGCAAGCAGATCAGGGACAAACCTAACTAGCATCTGAATAAAGCATTTTAAAAAAAAATTCTGAATACTTTAGTAAGTGATGCTGATGAGTTTGCAAATTGCACTGTCCTCCTTTAAGACTTCATACAGTACTTTTGAGTAAGTTCTCAGTTTTAAGAATGTGTATATTTCTACTCCAACTAAGAAAAGTTTAATGTTTTTCAACGTTCCTTATTTAAGTCAACTGCATGCTTGAGCACTTTGCCATAAGTCGAACTTCATCTGAATATGTGTATGGTATGAGCCAACAAATCCATATACTGATACTAAGCCACTGGAAATAACAAATCTTCAATAAAAATAGGCGCAGCTACAAAAAGCCATGCTGTGTTTTGTGTAGGTCTAAGAATATAGCCCCTTATAGTCTGGAAGCTAATAGCTGCATACTTAATTTTGGTTTGCATTTCTGCCATGCCTTGTTTTCCAACAGTATTTCACTTCCATTGTGGAAATATAGCATGTGAAGGAAATAATTCTGAAATGAAATTTCCTCAATATTTCCATTTCTCAGAAGATTTTGACAAATAAATTTATTTGTTATGATGGGACAATATTTCATTATGCAATGAAATAAATATATATATCTATATAGGTAGATCAAATGTATAAGCTAAATCTGTATTACCACTTCCCAGTCACTAGAAAACAATTCTCTATAATGTTCAGTTGCAAGGACAGCTCCTGGCATAGTTTTGCCTGGACTCAGGGTAAGGGATTCAGCCTGGCTGGACACCAGAAATGAACCAATGCCTCCCCCTCGTAAACTCAATAAGGGAGAAAAATTACAGTGAAAGACTTGTGGGTTGAGACAAGGACAGGGAGAGATCACTCACCAATTACTGCCTTGCCTGGGCTTAAGGAATGTGGAATCCTTGCCACAGGAGACAATCCTCCACAAATGTCTCCAACATGAATCTTTCCCACAGGCTGCAGCTCTTCTCAAACTCCATGGGATGATGACCTTTAAGAACCGGCTGTTCCAGCACGAGTCTCCATGGGGTCACGAGTCTTGCCAGCAAACCTGCTCCAGCATGGCTTTCTCCCTCCAAGGAGCCCTAGGTCTTGCCAGGAGCATTCTCCACTATGGGCTTCCCATGGGATCACAGTCTCCCCTGGGCATCCACCTGCTCCACCATTGGATCCTCCAGAGGCTGCAGATAGATCTCTGCACTTGGACCTCCAGAGGCCCCAGAGGGACAGCCTGTTTCACCATGGGCTTCACCATGGGCTGCAGGGGAATCTCTGCTCCAGCAATTGGATCACATCCCCCTCCTCCCTCTGAAATGACCTGGGTGCCTGCAGAGCAGTTTCTCTCATGAATTCTCACTCCTCTCTCAGGCTGTTTGCTCTTTACACAGTACCTTTTTCTTCTTCTTAACTTTGATGTCCCAGAGGTGTTACCACCGTCACTGATGGGCTCAGCCTTGCTCAGTGGTGGGTCCATCTTGGCACTGGCTGGTGTTGGCTCTGTTGAACACAGAGAAATCTTCAGTCAGCTTCTCACAGAAGCTGCCCCTGCAGCCCCCTGCCCACATCAAAACCTTCCCATACAAACCAAATACACCAAGTAACACTCTTCAGAATTACTTCCAAGTGTGTTCTGGGAGATACCATAGAAGAAGGAGAATTCTTAATTAGAATGTAGCCATGCTGCTTGGAGAGTAAGAGAATTTAATAATACGAATGCAAGCTGTTCTATGCCAGCTGGCCTCAACAGCAAACAACAGTCCTAGACATATTTAATTTACTAGCCTAAATGTAGCTTTTGTGCTCTTCCTCAGTGTTCATGCAGAGTATCTTCCTAGCAAGGGATATATCCTTTTTATTTTTAATAGGGAAAAAGCCCCAGTGTTTAAGGACAACTGTGTAATTTTGTAGAGCACAGAAATATCAATATACCTTTCCTCAAGTAAGATGATTCAATAACCATGAAAATGAATATTAAGTACAGATGTCCCAAGTGAAGACTGGGGTTTTCTTGAGATTTCAACAGGATAATTATATATTTATTGAAACAGTTATTATTAATTTTTATGGAAAAATTTGTTCCATCATTTATTCTTAGTCTAATTAAACTCTTAACAGTCTAATTAAAACACAAGAAAAAGCTATTATTGGTCTAATTACAATGAGAGCAATGTTCATAAATCATTGACACAGGGAAGATATGGGCTTCCTAATATAAACCAGTTTTTTTTCTGAGATTAGTTTCTTTACTGGTGCATATCTGAGTCACAGCACCTTCAGGTTCATTCCTTCCAAAGTATAGGGTTAAGTAAAGAGGAGTCATCAGCTTCATTAGGTTTTCACCAGGAGGAATATGAAAATTCCACTATTCATAGTGGAAGTTTACCTATTTTGGTTCCACTTTTTATGGAGCTTTTTATCACAGATATATTGCCCACTCTTTTTCCCCCCACCTTGGTTTCCATGAAGAATTTGTTTGTTTGCTCTACTTAGCTGTTATTTATAGCAGCAGAATACTTTGCCAAAATAAAAGGCTATTTTTTTTTTAATTTGTTTCTGTTTGTTTGGGGGGGAGGTTGTTTTGTTTGGTTTGGTTTGGGATTTTGTTGTTGTTGTTTAGGGGGTTATTTTTGTCACTTTGTAGGATTTTCAAACCTTTACCGTAGAGGAAAATCTCAAAGTTTAGCCAAACCAAGCTGGGCAATAGTCACCTTCTCCCAGATAATTGCTATAACAGATAAAACTAGCAGCTCAGGCTGAGAGACAAGTTTTGCCAGACAAGTTTTGAGGGCCTTCTTGGTCAGGTCAATAATGTGACTGCAGCAGGAATAACAACATCATATTTCCTAGCCCCTCAAAATAAGAAAGAAAAAACCTTCTGTATACTTTGGGGGCAGGAGTTCAAACCACAATGCTGAAGAGAAAAGTAAGTATCCTGTGAGCTCCAGGGAAAAAGAACAATATAAAAATATTTTAACTTTTATTATTTCTGTTTGCTTTTTCCTAAGTGTCTACAATGTAAAATGAGTATGAACATTTCACATAAAAATACAGGTCAAACCTTCTTATCTCAAAGGCAGGTAAATAAATAGCTAATTTTTCATTTACCTTGAAGTGTTTTAAATAAAGAGCTGCGCTAACAGCAAATAAGACTGCAACACTCTTTGTGTGATTAACTATAAGCCTTAAAACAAGACTGTATTTTGAAACCTCAGAATGATGAGCCTATGAGAATTAATAAGCCATGTGTGAGTATATACTTTCATTCTGTTCAGAATTCATTTTAAACTTTCTTGCTTCTAAACTCTTTTTCCATTTTCAGGACATCTGGTGCCTAAAAATCACAGCATAACAGCTCCAGACTTTCTCATTTTGTAATTAAAGAAAGCCTGGATTTTTAGGTCTTGCTGTGAAGATCACAGTATGTGTATTTATGAGTCTGGCATATCCCTCTCACTTACTTGCCTGGTTGCAATTTTTTTATCTTCTCATAAGCTCAGAGCTGATAATTCACAGAGTGTTTGTGATGCTGTGAAGGGACCTAGTTCCTTAAAAAACTGACCTTGGAATCAGTTTTGAGGGACAGGATCTAAGACAGAGGGAAGAGAGATTGTGAATTTCAGCAAGATACAGCACATGGATTATCCAGACCATCCACACTGGATCTAAAGTATAGACACCTATGATGTCTGAGTCAGATTTCCTTTATGGCCAATAGCAAGAATTACACTTTCAATATCAACTTAAGATACTATAGATAGCAGCTTGTATGTATATTAAATTCTATCTAAAGCAGATTGCAAGAATAATGGCTGAAAGTTTTGTTTCTTTTTGTTTAATGTTAAGGTCACCTAAAGTTACAGACTGAGAGGTAAATGTTACTTCTGTGGACCACCAGATTCTTGCCAGATTCTGGTATTTTGTGTAAGAATGGCATTGCTAAATTATTTGAGTGACACAAACTGCATTACATGATACTTTCCCATGTATTTCACTGAATGTAGTGTACTTAACTGAATTTCCTATTCTTCATGCGATTTTCTCTTTTGTAAAAGATAAAATTACTTTTTACCTGTAAAACCAGAAGAAATATTCAAGTTAATTTAGACATTTTCATTCCTTGTCAATTACTCGAAAAAACCTTAAAGTGATTAATGTTTTTCCTTCCACACTCTTTTAAATTTTCCTCTTGATTTATTTCAAAAAAACCCAATCTCTATCATCATCTCCCCACATCAATTCCCCTCACTAGAATGTAAGAGCTATGAACATGTAGCAAAAAAAAAAAAAAAAAAATTGAATTCAATTTTTTTAACTTTTTCCATCTTTATGTAATCAAAATCTAAGAGGAACTTTGAAAAGCCAATGGAATTATATTCTCTTTGGGATCATTTTAAGAATTGGTAGTGTTTGCCATTAACATTCAAAGCTATGTTTGATTTAGATTGTCAAAACAATGGCAACAGTGACAGAATCTTCAATTTATCTTTCATAAAACTTTTTTTAAAGTACCCTCTGGAGATTTACAAATGCATTTAGGAACAAAAGTAAGACAGGATTTACCAAGAACCATTAATGTTAATTTTGTAAGTGAAGCATCTCAGCTACTGTCAGTTGCACCATGTAGATAAGTGTTCCAGCTTTATAGGCGGCGATCATGCTCATCCTGTAGATACAGGAAATAAGGTAATATTATCTGTATGTGTTCTGCTAAACTCTAGTAAGAATCTCCATGTTAATTCCTAGGGAACCTTTTCAGCAAAGCCCCATTCATTGTCCTAAACTACCACGTTCAAAGATAGGAACAATTCCTTATAGTTCATCCCAAATAAAGTTTCTTCAGCAAAACTGCTTTTACATCATGACACAACTGCAAGAAAAGGTGCCCTGCTTCCTCATTATGCTGACAAGAAAATTAATTTCCTGTAGGAAAAAAAATTCTTAGCAATAATTTAATATATTTTGAAGAGGAAAAGCATCTGGCATTTTAAAATTTAATATTTTTTGGTAGATCAAACCCAAGTAATTCCAAACATAAGCAAGTTAAAATCCCTACTAGTTCCTTCTTTTCCTTATAGAGGTAGTTTTTCCTCAGTTTTTTGGTTTGTTTTTGTTTGGTGGGTTTTTTTTAATAAGTTCAGATTTATTAAAGTCAACTAATAAATAGCAGTACACCCACCCAACAGGCACCATCATTGCTGGCTTAACCACTTATAAGGAATTAAAGAGATATATAGAGTTGCCTGTCTCAAACGCTGTCAGGTCCACAGGAGGAACCATGGCAAGATAAGGCACCACAACAGGAAGTTGAGATAACCACAGAAGGAAGAACTTTGGGACAGGAAGGAGCTAATTTCAGGCCTGGCAGAGATGAGATCTGGTTAGCACATCCTGGTTAATGCATCCAGACAAAAATTCCCACTGTGTCAAATTGTGGGAAAGGAATGAATTGCTCATACATACAACGCCCCAAGTTTTGGCTTCAACATATGGTCTCATTTGCAGCCTAATGCCAACAGAGGCATCTCTCACTAATAGGATCACAATGCCATTATCACAGTAATAGTCTTAAACTGCTTCAAAGTGACAGAAAACAAAAATAAAATTGTTGACTTTTTTTTTTTCTTTTTCTTTTCTTTTTTTTTTTTTTTTTGACACATTGAGTATTTTTGGGGGCTGAGTACTACATAAAGTAAGTCATGCCCAGGCTTTCCATATCTTCTAAATAATATTCATGTAAATACCCGAGAGTTTTGTGCCATTAAGGGTCTCCATCTATCGTATTGCTAAGTAATAAAAGAAATACAATGTATTTTTAGCTGATTTTGATATATGAGATACATTTTTCTACCAGCATAATTTACTTATCCTCAGCATCACTATTCTGCCTATCTAAATATTTTTTCCTACTCTAGATATATTAAGGTGTAGGAAATAAACATTAAGGGATTTAAAGAAAGTCAGTCCTCTGTGATGCTTTAGAATTTACCAAAAATACAGCTGATTTCAATACCCAGTTTGTTTTTGTGAGGCTTTCAATCTAATGGAATTCAAGAAACTTCTACTTTTTAATTATATTCAAAATGCATATGTGAAACAGGGGATCCAACAGCAACATTGGCACCAAAGTAGTGTAAATTATTTCCTCTGAGTCTTGTGAGAGAGCTCCTGTTCAGAATTAGGTATTAAACCTGAGGGGCTTTGTGTGCAAGACATTTCATAAAACAATTACAACAATATAAGGAATCTTTTTTTGTAATCAAAGCAAAGCAAATTTTATTATCCTACACTTCCATTACAGTTGTGGCCAAAATTCTTTTCATGTATTTTAAACTTCTTATAGGATTTAATATCTTCCCTTATAGAAACAAATTGTCCTCTGAGCATGGAAGAAGACTAGAAAACAAAATTAAACCAGATATCTAACTTTATGCGTTTGAATATAGGTGATACGAATGATATTTGAAATGACTTAAGAATATAGTGTAGATTTTATAGTAGATGTAGATATACTGAGAATAATCAGTCATAAATTCTGACATATCATCATTCAGATTACTGATCACTATGATATCCCAGGTAGAGATTAAAAAAGGTATACAATGGCTTATATGTACGTGGGGAAATGAAAAACCTCTGTGTTTTTAAAGGCAGAAAATGAAATATGTTGTTGATTTTTCAGCAATTCTTCTGAAGTAATTTGTGGAATCATACAATCATTAAGGTTGGAAAAGACTTTCAAGATCATTGAGTTCAAGCTTTTGAGGCTTTTTAGCTAGTAGATGTGGCATTAAGGGACGTGGTTTACTGGTGGACTTGGATAGTGTCAGGTTTGAGGTTAGACTTAATGATCTCAAAGGTCTTTTCCAACCTAAATGCTTCCATGATTCCAAACCCAATCAAGGTTAATTCCATCATTCCTCACTCCCAGAAGTTTCCAAGGCTAGGTTGGATGGGACTCTAAGAAATCTTGTCTAGTGAAAGATGCCCCTTCACATAGCAGAGGAGTTGGAATTAAAGGGTCTTTAAGATCCGTTCTAACCCAAACCAATTTATGATTCTGTTATCATATTAATTCATCAATATATGCTTTCCCCACCTTGGAAAAGTTATAACAAATTTGAGGAAGGTAATAGTGTATAGATATTTCTAAATTACAGGATGCTAGGTTTCTGATTGATCTTTTTTTGCTGAGTATTTTTTCTTGTCTCTTCCTCCTTTTGAAAGGAGAATGGACTATAACATAAGCATGTAGTAGAAGAAGAAAAATGTCCTAGAGGCAATTTTACAAGTGGAGCTATTAGAAAATGATGATTTTGAAGGCAGAGCACAGATGAATATTGAAACAATGAGACGAATGTCCATAACTGACCACATATGTGTGGTGAATTCTCCTCAACAGTAAAGCTCAATGCAATAATTAAAATCTTGGTTAACGTTGCTAAGCCTGTACACATTTTCTTGTTTCTGACTAGGGAATGGAGAAAGGAGGGTGAAATGACTTACCACCCACTATAGTTTTTCTTCTGTTTAAGATAAGAAAAATAACTGTGTTAGGTAAATCTTAAGGCCCTTGGGAAGAGAAGGGTCAAAATAAAAGTAATACAAAACAAATTAAAAAAATCTTCATCACTGAGGTTGCCAAGATGACCATTAGTATCAGTGTATCTTTGCTTATATATTCTACTTCTCTGTTCCAGGAAAGTTTTAGAGACAGTTAATATATATTAGTTATTTTAGTGTTATTGTTTCCAAATATCATCCAGCAATGCTTCGGGGCATTGAAAAAACCATAAAAAATAAAAATGCATGAGTTTTTGGGAAGACAAAGCACCATGAAACATGTTTCTGAAATTATTCTAGAGAAATGATAATTTTAAATTTTATTGCTCCTTGACTGACCTAACTGTGGAAAGTTCAAACAAAATGTAACAGTAACCTCCAATTGAAGTAGAAGGGGAATGTCAGTTATCAATCAAAAAAACAATCAAAAAGAACAACAGAAGTCTAGGGAATAAGTGTGCCAATAGTTCAGACAGTAATATTTGATTCAATAAGTGCAGGAAGATATGTTACAGCATACAGCAAACAAAGATGATATATGGTGCACCCAAAGCCTTGGAAAGTCAACACCAACTAAACGACTGTCATTTTTTCTATTCATTCAAAAGAAACAAACAAAACTGCTATCTGTCTACTTATCTATACTCAATGGTGCAATTTAAAGGGGTGTTCTTAGTTTTTCTTCTAATTCCTTGTATGTGGGTTTTTTTTGTTTGGTTGGTTTTTATTTTTTTTTAATAATGCGCATCTTTTATCCTGAAAGATGACAAAATACAACAGAACATATTTATTGCTGGCCTCTGGGTCATTTTTACCTGAAAAGTAATACTACCACTAAAAAAAAAAAAGCAAATGCAGTGTTGCATCTCTATTCCCTCAGCTTTCCTCTTCCAAGTCTTCTTTAAAAATGACATATAAAGGCTTCTAGACACAGAACTGCTTTCAATATATATAAATTCAGTAAATTTTATTGAATCTTCAAATCTGAAAGAACCATGATATATATATCTGTAAGACTGGGTTACAATTTTCAAATGCACTCTTACCTTTCATTTTTACTTTAATCTTAAAACAGCTGACTATTTCCCATTACACTGAATGTATTCTCCTGCTACCAGAGAGGTCTGTGATTACAAGGTATATATCACCGTATAAGAATCTTGACAGTTTGCTTTAGTCTGCAAAACCCCTCGCTTCAAGACATTGCCTAATTTGAAGCACTACCTAATTTGAGATATTTCAGCCATAAAAAACCACTTTGCCTGCAGTCTTTTGCATTATTTGTTTTCTATTCTTTCAGTAATGAATTCCTTGAATCGTGGCTTTGAGGAGGTTTTTTGGGGGATGTTTTTGTTTGTTTGTTTGGTTTTTTTGTTTGGTTTTCTTTTCTGAAGCTTGTTAATTTATTACATTCCTTAAAATTAAATATAATTTCGCCCTTCTTTTTTGTACTTTCATTCTGATATCTGTTTTTGAATGTGATAAATATTTTATTTCAAAAGATTCTCTTCACCAAAGTTTATGTCAACGAAATTGCCCTAAAATCTAATAGGATTTTTTTTTAACTAAACATGAATAGATCATTAAAGTTAGCATAAGAAAACATAAAATCTTTCTTTTTTTCTTTTTTCTTTTCTCAGAAAACCTTTACATATGATTTGGTAGCCAAGTCATTATTTTTTCCATTTTATATGTACACTTGAATCTTTAGACTTGTCTTGATGTTCTGTGGGTGAATTGAGTATTATCAGAATTAAGACCTGTCAAACAATCTGATGTAGAGCAGGTGAGACAATTATTTTGACAGTTCTACTATTTATGTGTGTGCTGCACTTGTTGCCTTCAGCCTCTGCCAGCCGAAGAGGAGGGGACGCGTCCATCTGTGCCTGCGTCTGGTGTGAGTCCAAATGTGGGGGCTGCTGGGGGCAGAGCCTTGTCTGAGGCTGTCTGTGTGACCCATTCTTCGTGTGTGTGTGTCTGTGTCTGTGTGTGTCTGTGTGTCTGTGTGTCTGTGTGTGTGTTTGTGTGTGCATGTCTGAATGCTGACACATGTACGTGTGTGCCTGTGTGTGTGTGTGCCAGGCTGGGCTCCAGAAGCATGCCAGAACAGATTCCAAGATGGAGCAACAAGAGAAGGTGGCTGTTCTTGACATCCCTTAACTATCTCCTCAAATTCATTTTTTAATTTTCTAAATGAAAGGTCTAGAAAAAGGTGGAAGCTATTTGATGTATTGTAAATTCAAAGAGAATCAAGAATATTTAAAATATAAAGGAAAATACTGATTTCAGAGAAAGATCTGACATACTTCATCATCTAGCTTACACTTGAACTTGAGGTTTAGAAAAATGGATCAAGAATATGCCAAGATTTAACACACCTGTTTTTAGCTGTTGAAAAGTACAGTGCTGCAGTCTCATCATTGACATCCCTTCTAAAAGTCTGCATGAAGCATTAGATTTTAAAAATAGAAATAAGTTAAATGTTCAGTTGTCTGCACACAACTAATCAACTGCAATTCTTTCTGCAGTCAATACACCACCAGTGAACAATTTACCCTATTTTAAGGTAGGCGTCTAAGTCAGGTAGAATGAACAGCCCCCTGAGGTGCCTATTTCTCTCCAGACAATGCAGAACATGAGAAAAACCCAGCATAAATTAGATATCCAAGCAGCTACCTAAGCTGTAATACAATCTAGTTGCATACGGCAAATTGGCTCCTACCTTCAAGTTTTATTCCTTTTAGATTCCTGTAAGTAGAAGAAACACAAAGAATATTAACATATCCCCAAAGCCTCATCCAGTCACAATAGTTTAGCTAGTTTCTAACCCAGCATTTAACTTACTGCTAGTTCTAGCAGAAGCGTGAGATTGTGAGAATATCACAGCCTGAATGGGAAATTGCCATGAATTTTGAAGGCATTCATTACTCCTTAAACTATCACCCAGTTTGGTATCCTCTTTTCCTACAGTTGCTCTTTAGTTTTCAAAGAGTAATTAATTCCAGTTTAATTACACAAACAAGGAAACAAACAAATAAATCATTTTGGCATGAAGAAGGTAAAAAAAACCCGATAAACAAGCAAACACCCTCTCCCCCTGCCATGACTCGGGGATGTAAGCTAAAAATTAAATATTAAAATTCTCATTAAAAGATTAAAACAACATATTATGAAAGTATTTCCATCAGGGAATTAGGAAAAGCTGTCACCAGAATGAAATATTGTCACTTGTTCATGGTTTCCTGTTCTTCTCCAAATGGTGTATAATATATTCAATTCTCAAACAGAAAGCATGGAGTATATGGCAATGTTCTATTAAATTGCTCTTTTTCTTCATTGCACAAAATACTTTATAATTTTACTTATTTGTTTTAAGTCTTAATATTCATTTTGTACAAATTGCTCATCACTATAGCTTAACATGAGATTTACATGATTTTTATAAAAATAAATTTGTAGTATGCCAGACTACTTTATTATGAAAAATAAAGTTTTCTTATCACTGACTTAATTAACACTTGCTTTTGCTATAATTCTTTCATTACAACAACTACTGATTCTGGTGGCAAATATAAGGAAGGATAGAAATCAGTTGCTACCAAGTGTTCAAATTTCTCTTTTTTCTACAATTTTCTGGTAATCATACATTAAGTAATCCCATAGTTTCTTAAGTAAACATAAAATTTATGTCTTGTTTATTTTATTTTTTTTTAATAAGACATACATAGTTTTTTGGATAGTTGAAGGATACTTCTGTGTTAAAAGAATGTTACTGACAAAAATTTTTGACAAGCTCTACTTAATAATATTTCAGAAAATAGCCTGAAGTCCCAGAGAGAATAAAATATTAGAGCCAAAAAGAGATTTACACAATAAAGAAACATAATAATATAGAGAAGCTACCTACAAACCAGTCTGGATTATGTCTCATGTCACTGTCCTAGTAAAGCTTTGTGTGACAATTAGAATATGTACCATCCATGAGTGATGTCCTGACCTGAGAAAGACTTAATATATTATTAGTTCTTTGAAAAGTCAGTAATAGAAGAGACAGTAACAAAGATCTATGTTTTTCTACCAGCTATCCCTTCTCCCTTTCTATGGAGGTTTGTATTAATTATTGAATGATGGAATAATTTATGTTACAAAAAACCCTTTAAGGTCATTGAGTTTGACCACAAACCTATCACTGCCAAGTCCACGGCTAAACCTTGCTGGTAAGCATGATTCAACTGCACATCTTTTAATGCCTCCAGAATGATCATGACTTGACTGCTTCCTTGGGCAGCCTATTCTAATCTTGACAAGTCTTTTGAGAAAGAAAAAATTCCTAAGCATCCTTCAATCCAGACTAAAGAGCAGCTCCTTCAGCTGCTCCTCATAAGACCCATATGCTAGACCCTTCACCAGTTCTGTTGTCCTCCTCTGGACGCACTTCAGTACCTCAATGTCCTTTTTGCAGTGAGTAGGCTCAAAATGGAACACAAGATTTGAGGTGTGGCCTCACCAGTGCAGCAGGACCTGGCACTTTGCTCACTGAGGTGGAATTTGTCTCTCACACCATTGGGCTCACCATACTGATCCAGCCTGTCTGCCTTTCCTTACTGCCAGGGTGACTGAGCATTGGCACAAGCTGCCCGTAGATGATGTAGTTTCCCTCCTTAGATGCATTCAAAAGCCATCTGGGCACAGTTCTGGGCAACTGGCCCCAGGTGACCCTAGCTGAGCAGGGTTTTGCATCAGACAATCTCCAGAGGTTCCTTTGAAGCTTTTTTGTTCTGAGATAGGGATGTGCACATCTATCCACAAAAATATTCAACTGTTTTTATGTTAGGTGATACCTCAAGTCATATGATATGAATCCATTTATTACTGAATGTGCTGTTTTTCCATAAAATTTCATTCTGTGTCATGCTATGGTAGACATTCAGGTGAATATTTAGGTAAGATCAATTTCTGTGTCATTGTTACTACCACTGCAATGAAAAGAATATATTTAAAAATTACATACTTCTTATATATTTACATTACATATTTCATGATTCTATGGCAATGTTACAGAAACACACAGTCCATAGATATTTCAGAGATAATGAAGTAGGAGTGGTTTTTTCTGTACACCACAGTAATATTCAGATTTTTTTCCAGAGGAAAGTTATTACCCTGACAAATTAGTGAGTGAGCTGAAGCGGTTTCACACATAAAAAGAATGAATTTACAAGGAAACATGAAACATTACAGCAGATTGCTAAATAACAGATAATTGATGAAACCACTGATTGGTGTGTTAAATATCCATTTTGGCAGTAAAGAAAAACAAATATTACAATGCACAGACAGAATGCCAAACCTGTCAAAGAGCATCTGGACAATGCTCTTAGTCATAGAATTTAGTTTTAGGTAGTTCTGCAAGGAGCACGGAGTTGGACTCAATATTTATGATTCCCTTCCAACTTGATATATTCCAGCATTCTATGATTCAAATTTAATTAAAACATCTTTAATCTCAGCATCAGCAATATTTGATTTCTATGGTCATATTTTTTAAAGTAGGCAAGAAAGTTCTTTACACTGGATTTAAACCACTATACAGTTACTGTTGCCTCTCTAGAAAGTAGGAGAAACCAGGAATCTGAAACTATGAGTAAAATAAAGTGATACTTGGATACATTTTTATACTTTAAAATATTTTTAATGGCTGAATGATTAACTTCAGCCTTTTATATGCAAATTATTATACCGTTAGTTTTGCTTGGACATTTCAATCTAACATTTTAGAAATCCAAACATTTATTATTTAAGAGTCAAATACTTTACAATACAGTAAGTGTCCTAACATAGGTTATGGAAAAATGATAGTCATCTTAAAACTGTATCTGGGAAAAGCTAGCTTTTCTATTCTATTGCAGTCTAAAATGATTCACATATTTAATTTAAAACTCTTAAGATTTTGCCTAGCCCAAAGCCCAGTAGATGCAAGGTTGCTTTAACTCTGTTTTTACAGGTGCCACCCAAAACCAGGCAAAGCATGTGTGCCTGCTAGATGTGTCCATACTCACAGGCACAATGGACATGCACATCTGGCCACACACAGGCAGAAGACATTACCTTACCAGCACCCACACAATTGCCAACAGCACTCTCATGAATGTGAGTGGCACTGATGGCTCTCTCCTGTTCCTTGTCTCTAGCTGATCACTGAACTCTGCTAGTGGAACTCATGTAAGCATGTACAAGCAAAATATGAATTGCATCAGTAACTGGCCAGTAGCTAGCCTCAGACTCCCAGCCTCTCAAGCCACAGGACCTGGATGTGTTCTTCAGCTTAAGGTACTCACGTCTCTTCTCATTTCCTCCAGAACCACAGAATGGCATATCTACCAGCTGGTCCAGATCTACAGTGCCCCAAGCAGCCAATTCTCAGATCCCAATCTCTACTGTACTTACTTTAGACCTATGGTCCCTACAGTAACTGACTATCAGACTCCTGTTTCTCTAGTGTCTAGACCCAAAACAGTGGTATCATCCCTGATAGCTTCCACATCTTGCTACTTAACTGGTGACTCTGGCTTACAGATTGCAAGTGATGCACACACAGAGTAAGTGCATCTTCACTTAGGAAACCTTATCAGATGCTGACAGATATCTACGTGCCTCTTAAGTCCATGGCTTTTCACAGCCTCTGTGTCACATGTGCCAGACTTGTCATATAAATGTCTTAAGCACCCTAAAATATTGCAGTGTGTAGGCAATTGAATCCCACAAAAACTCTCAAATGACTGTTAGGGGTGTAGGGACCCATTATAGTTACTAAAGTCACAACATGCAATGTCATCTAGAAAGATTAATTTTAACCTCAATTGTCCTCATTCATTGAGTTGATTTGTTATCCAACTCCATTTTCTGAGATGATTAGGAGGTTTATTTCATAACAGGTGAATCAGCGACTGCAGACTGTGAAGGGTACCCTAAATTTATACAACTTCAGGAGTTCATTAGAGTTTAGCCCTACATCCTTCTTGTCAATTATGGGATATGCAGTTCACATATAGATACCTACATTTTTTTTTCCTTTTCTTCTCTTTTTCTGTTTACATTTCAGAACAGAATTCTAGGCACAGGGCCAATCAGCATCCTGCCTCCATCTTTCCCAAAATCCATTCAGCATTGTGTGCATGGCATCGCCTGATACTTGTCAATCAGTAAATCAGCAGATCACACCACTTACATGTCCTCCTGCTAATGGCATTTAGAGTTAGAAGGAAATTGTCCACTTAAATAAAGTCTATGTACACATCTTGCAGTTACACATGATACATTAGAATTTGTACCCAGACAACAGGTAAAATTTATTATTTAGGCACATCATAACTCAGTGTTCTGCCAAGTTATTCCAACTTGATCCTCATCATTTACTTAGAACACATCTGACCTAGCAGAAATAGTAGCAGATAATGCATTACACTTTTTTTCAGTATATGTAAACAGACCTTAAAAGAAGAGTTCATAGGCAGAGATTAGATCTCTACCTCAAAAAACATAGCAAAAGCAACAGATTTTGACAGTGTCATCCTGATTATACAGCCTAAACTGTAGACCTAAATATCCCCCATGCTCTATCTACCCATTTCCTTCCTTCTTTAAAAACTTCTCAGCTTTGTGCATTTCTATACTTCAGGGTGCTCTGTAAACCTCCACATTCTTCTTCATTATTCTGGAGTGACAGTGTCTCCCACCTTCTTGTCTGCAGTAAATATTCAGTAAATGTTCTCCTAATTTTTGAAGTTGTATTAGTCATTAAATAATGTTTCCAAGACCAGGCTATAGCTGCTCTCCTCCCTGATCCCTCATTTCCTTACCATCTTAAAATATCTTTTAATTTTGGTCTTTATCAGATGCATCCAATAAGTGACTCTGACACACTGAGTCAAGCTTGCTGCGGTTTTCGCTAAGTCCTAAATGCCTCACTAAAATGGAAAATCTTTTCATCTGATGTGTCTTTTTCTCTGCAGATGTAATTTCTGGACCACAGTTAATTTCTTTCAATTTCTTCTTATTTTGTCTTCCTTACCTAGAGGAGGTTTTGTTTAGTTTACTAAGGAACAAAATTTATTACTTATAGCATGTTTTTCTTATAGAGGCAGAGAAACCATAATAGAATGAATGACACTGGCTCAAATTACTCTAATTAAGATTTTCTGTATTTCAGCAGAACTAATATCTATGCAGAGAAATATATTTTAGCTGCACAACCTACAACTTGTTTAATTAAGTCCTACAAATGAGGGTGTCTACAGTTTGTACTATGAAGTGTACATATACAAGGGGTTTTTTTCTTTGTTTTTCTGTTTTTCTTCTACTTATGCAGGGTTTTCTTTATTTTTTTTAAATTTTGTTGTAGTTGTTGGTTTGTTTTTTTAAGGAAAGAATTGATGTCCTAAAGGGTTGCTAACAGATCTCTTCTTTAGTTTATGCTTCCATATCAAGATTTTCAGTAGTTTATAGGATGCTCAGGGAAATGGAGAACAAATGTGTACAAGTAACTTTAAATTACAAAAAAACAAAAAAAACAAAGATGCCCCAAAATCCATCAACATGATTTCCCTCTTGGATGTACTCTGCCTTATTATTTATTTTATTTGTTATCTTTAGTCAAGATGGTCGTTTATTTTCCATTTAATCTCCTGACCTCATTGATAGCATGCAGACAGGACTTTTGAAAGTGAAGCTGTTCAGGCTTCTCAATCCCTGATCCAAAGGCTATTGTTACCAATGGTAAGATTTCCAATAATTTCAAAAGAATTCCAACTATTTCAACATACTTTAGATCAAACAGTCTTTTTGGGTTTAGGAAACTAAATTTAGGCACCATTTATCCTCAGATAAAATGCCTTATTAAGACTGGAAAAAGACATTAGTCAGTTTTGTGTCTGTTGACCTTCAGGCAGTAATAAAAAAAAAAAAAACCTCAAACCCTTCAGAAATGAAACTGTAAAATCAAAGTATCATGAGCCATTTTTTTCCACTTAAAAAGGTTGAAAGTTTGGAAATAGTTTACAAGATCCTTATTCAGACCACATACCCAGTATAGATGCAATGGTGATTAAACTAGGAAGTTTTTGATGGGAGTGGGTGGTAACACAGATATACATCATAGCCATGACATTCATTCAAGGTCAAAATAATAAAAACGAAAAATATAATTAAAACCCCTGCATGTAGGTGGACAGAGAAATATCTGCCTATTTATTTGTACACAAACAGTAAACAGGTTTTCAGAATATCAATCTTTGTGGATGTTTAGATAGTTTAATAAATTATGAGGATAACACAACAGAAGTAAATACCAATATATTTTTTTTCTGATATATATAAATATCAGAAAATACAATTATTTTTGAAAGTCTCTGTATAAAAAGAAATTGTTCAGTCCTGCAGAATCTCACTATGGACTTGATAAACTGTTCCAGTTATAAATCACAGTCTTCATCAATGTCACAAAAAAAGAAAGTTGAGTCATATCAGTGTTATTTGTCTTGCACAGCGTGTTTGACTTTCTGTTTAAGTTTAATGTATTCAGATCTCCTGGTTTATCCTAAATATCCAGTTCTAGGAGAGTCATTGTATTCAGTAAGTTATTTATAGCCCTGCTAAATAAACCAAGGCAAAAATTCCAGAGTAAATGACTTTGTTCTTCAATAATTTTTCATATTTACATGAATTTGCCCATTAATGTAGGTTGTTTCTTAACATTTACCATATGGGTAAATGAGAGTGTCTACTTCCTAATTAGAGGATTTTATTGTATATTGCTAAAATTGAGAGAAATAAACGAAACCTTGAATTTTACTATTCTGTTTTCTAGATGAAGACTTATCTCTTATAGTTGTTTTCTACACTTGCAATTTATGCTGCACACCAACTAAGGCATACCAATCAGAACCAGATTGAGTGCATATTTTCACTTTGCTACCCAGTTGCTGAGCTTTTCAACCAAAGGTGATGAGCAAAGGAATCTCTATACTGCCCCAGGCTCATCAGAATGCCTCAAACTGCATGCAGAGCAACATTCTATGACAATTGTCATGCAGTTCTTGGACCTATTAAAACAGTAACCACAGGAAATTTTAAGTAATTAAATGTTTCCTATACTACAAGAACATACCTTTTTAAAGTTCTAGAAACAGAAGATTAAGGGGAGATCTTGCAACTATCCAGAGCTACTTATCTACTTATTTGGAGAAGACTACAGGAATAGTAAAGACTCAGCCAAATTCTTTCCAAAGGTGCACCGTGGGAGCAGCAATAGACAAAAAGCTGAACACAGAAATTCCCAAGTTGAGGATTTCTTTTCTTTTTTTTTTTTTTTTTTTTTTTAACTTATAATCATTGTTTTTGTTAATTTTTAATTCTTTTAAAATTCTTTTTTAATGGTTTTACTGAAAGTGTGTGACATAGTGGAACGGTTGCTCGGAGATTATGTGGAATCTTCATTCCTGCATCTTTAGGAATTTAGCTGGTCAAGTTGCCAAGCAACTTCATATAACATTATTTTAAAACCTAAATTATTCTATGATTAAATATACAAATAAATAAATACACACACACATACAATCATATTAATCACACACACACATGTATATATGTATGTATATATATATATATATATATATATATATATATATATATATATATGTATGTATATACTTGTATATATGAGAGATTTGATAAGAATGGTTGAGTCACCTGAATTGTTACTTGTACTTCCATCACTCTCCTAGGACTCTGAGGAACAATGGATTACATATTTCTTTTTTTTAATCAGAGGTTTTATCATATCCACTATGAACAAGATTTTGCAATCTCATCTATTTGTTTTAGGTAATCTTTGCATCTCATTTATATGTAATAGAATAGCAGCATATAAAATATAATGCTGTTTTTACCTTTCCCTTATGATTTACAGCTAGCTAACTGGGTTGTTATAAGGCTTTTTGTAGTTTGCTATACCTAGCAGAGCTGCCTTCATCTTCCAAATAAAATTGCTAATGCTCACTGAAACTTGTTTAATGGATCAAAAAAATTAAGCAATCACCATTTAAGGCTAATTTCAGCTGTCCAAGCACAGGATATGTAGTGCCATTTATGATACCTCAGGGTATTCAAGATACTCAGACTTATCAGCTATGACATAGGATTTATGGATGATCTGCATTGCTCTGTAACACCAGCTGGGGGTCAAGGAAGAAATACTATGTCATTTAAAATGGTATTTAACAGCTATGTCTGGGTAATTGAACTGAGCCTTTCAGGAAAAATTAACCTCACCTGAGTTTAAAATGTCTAAATTTATAACTAGTCATCTTACGCTCATTTAATAAACAGCAGAGAAAAATCAGGAACTTTTATACTGAGTTTAATCTGCCTAAAAGCAGGTAACCACTCATATTGAGATGAATCCTATCTTGGAAGATCATAACATAGTCAGGGTTTCATGACTAGGTGCAATGTAGCTGTATACTTCTGTATGTGATCTGATAGATGTATTTGGAGACTATCTGTAAGCCATTTCTAGTCTCTGAGATTTATATACATTAATGTATTCAATCAGATGAACATGAAGCAGTTTGCTAAAGACTTTTTGAGTTCCGTGACTGCCTTCTGAATGTTATCAATTTTCTGCTCTTCATTCATATGGAAAAAAATTTCCTTAGCAGGCTGAAATTGCCTACAGCAGAGAGAAAGGGATAAGAGGGAGTGTTCTGTGGACCCAGGAGATTTCCTCCTTCCAGTTAGGGAAAAACATAAGCAAGACCAAACATAACTTGTCTCACAGTCTTAAGCAATCTTTAAAGCTTATCTCAAAGGAAAAAAAAAAAAAAAAAAAAAAAAAAAATATATATATATATATATATATATATATATATATATATATATATATGTGTATATATTTAGGAAACTTTTTGAGGTTGAGATGGTGAGACCAGAATATCACTGTCATGCATGCCATTACTTAACCATTGGGAACTTTGGTATTAGCCTAGGTTCTGCTAAATATATCCATATACTGGAATTTGAGATCACAATTACAGTAGGTAGAGAATTTCTTCCAGATGTTGCAATTCACTGAAATTTTGTCACTCTCCTATTGATTTTAACGGTGTCAAACTACTGGATAGAACATTTGTTTAAATTTTTCTTTCAAATTTACTAGCTGAGGAATTCCATGGAGTTGGAGCAGTTAAATGCTAGCATAATTAAGACTGTTAAATTACCTTGTTAGGAATATGATTACTACAATATAAGATCTAAAATGTTATAAGATGTAAAACAATGCAGAAAAAAAATATTTCATTTTCATTTATCTTATCTTTCTTTCTTGGAAAATAGATCCAAAGCCATATGATAAAGACTACACCATGCTATATATGATCTTCAGTGATGAAAGTAATAACCTGGAAATCAGATTTTATGTGTCTAAGAATATATCAAAATAATAGTTTAACACAACTTTGGAGAAGCACATATACTATATGTTTCTGTTCTAGAAAAATGACATTACCTAGTGTGTTAGGGAATGCAGGGCTGAATTCTAAGAAATAAAGCTGCTTCAGAGTATGGCCACACAACCTAAATAGGAACTAATCTCATGTTTCATTTTGACAGTATAATCCCAGGGAAAAAAACACCTTTCCATTTCAAGATATTTTTGGTAGACATTTTTTGCAGTTACATAAAAGTAGAAAGCTTTTGTCTGTATTTATTGAAAACAGTGCTAACACAATTAAATCAAATTCACAAATACTCAGCTTGAGTTATTGAAATTTAATTAGAAGTGACAGCTGTGTCTGGTCTTTGGATAAAAATATGCATGGAGTTTTGAGTAAGAATTAGAAAGAAGGAGGTGAGAGAAAACTGCATGACTCTGCTTCAGAAAGGGATTTCAGAACAATTGCGGTTTTTTTAACTCAATAGCCTCCTCTAGACATCCCTGCCCCAATTTCTATGTTCATGTGTTTGGAATAAAACCTTAAGTAACAAGGTTATCACATAACTTCTAGTGTCCTCCATGTTATGCAGTATCAAGTTACTGTATCTAATCTTCATAAGATACAGAATAAATATATGTAAAAAGTCCTTTATGGTTAATTTAGATAAATACAATGGACACCATGAGGAGCCTTTGTTATTTTTCTGAAATTTTGCTACATTAAATAAAAATAATTATATCCTACATCTTAAACAATTAACATGGGTTATATTCATGTCAGGTTGATATTGAATCAAACTTGTGTTTCTGGAAATATAGAATGTGAATACTTTAAATAACTTTCAGTCATAGAATGATAAATTCATTGTGACAAAAGACACGTGCTAGCCTGTGGAGGAAAAGCTATTGTCATTCATTTTATGAATGTATGGTATGCAAGAAATCTAGAGTGCAAGTTTTATTATATTTGGAAAGTTATTAAAATGACTGTCGGTGTTAAAAATAATAAGCAGTTAATAAATAATCTCTAGATTTCCTTTGAGTTGTAGAGCAAGTAGTTAAACAATAAGATCCTATTCGCAAAATCATCTTTCCTAAGAAAATATCTGGGTGTGCATTTAATGAAAGTGATCCATTCTTGTACCTAAACATCAGAGTATCCAAAGCTTAATGCTAGCTTCTACTTAATTTATTCATTATTTATACACTGCTATTTTAAGATTATGATGGGACAGCCATTTTCATGTATCCTGACTGTCTATCATGTAGACATTTTCGTCTCGAAGTCATTCAGCAGGCTGAGACTTTGAGGAAGCTGTGACCATTGTTACTGGGAAAGTGCCACTTGAGAGTTTATCACACTCAGGATCAGCACATGTGACCAAATTCCTGATATCCTCCCATACACTTTCTCTGGTCTATATTCCTCTTTGTCTTTTGCATACAAAGCAGATTGTCCTTTTTTAATTGGATGACCTGCCTAATCACTTAATGGGTTTTTCTGATTTCTTTTCTGGTGGTGTGTACTTTGATGTGATGTTCCTTGCTTGCTTCTTTTCTCCCATTCACCACTGAAGAGGTGGCTCTAATGTCTTGCTACTTCTGGTGGAAGCCCACAGAAAGGACTATGTGAGAAGGATAATCTTTCAATCTTTCAAAACTAATTCTCTCTGAAGCAAATTTTCCATTACCTCTGCCTTCACTCTCTAAGAATGAGAACAGAATCCTTGCATCATATAATGGTTTGTGTTAGAGCGGTGTTATCTTCAAAGATAATCTAGTCCCAATCCTCCTGCAATGGGCAGAGACATCTTTTACTTGAGCAAGTTGTTCAAAGCCCCTGTCCAGCCTTACTTTGAACACTTCCAGGAATGGGACATCTACAGCTTCTCTGGGTACCCCTCTTTAATGTCTCACCACAGTTTCAGCTGAATCTGGCACTCTTTCACTGAAATTGTCAGTGTGTAAGAGCTGGGATGCTGGGACAGGCAAGCGCTAAAATCAAAATCATAATCCCTTTAAAGTGGCAGCTATTGGGATCTTTCCCCTTGCCCGTGTGATGTCTTGCTTGAGAGACTCTGTGTAGTTCTAATGTCAGAGTCGGACCACTAGGTGGAGAGGGCTTTTTAAAGTTTTCTGTGCCTTCACCACTGAATGTTAGAAGAAAATATGCACTGATCTGAGGCACAGTGTGAGACATAAGCCTGAGGGCCAGCTTCTAAGATGAAGTCGCAGCGTACTTAAGATCACCCTTAAACAGCTCCTGTGCTGCACGTAGGTATCATTGAAAGGCCGTGTAGTTCACTGGTTTTTAAACCTGCTTACAGCTGAGAGAGGGCCAGTCACAGATGGTACCACGGCAATGGTCAGCAATCCAGCTGTAAGGCTGAGGAAGTTAGTGGAGTCGGTGTAGAGCAGTGCAGAAATAGCCAATTTCCTGGGACTATTGGGCAGAATACTGGTGTTCTACATGCGATTTTTGCTGTTTTGGTTAATTTGTTAGTTCTTGTGGATTTAGCTACAACTAAGCTTGCTAGCTCTGTTCTTTATATCTTATACTAAGATATTGTTTCAGAAGATGTGCGTCTATTAACTATAAAAGACAATTTTACAAACTCACATAGGGCTAATTTTCAAGCTTTTTAAACCTTGTCGCCTAAATCCAATGTTTTATGTCAAAAGATACAGGATAAGTCTGCAAATTGACTGAAATACCTTTCTCTTATTAAGAAAGGTTTGCATTGTACTTCCAACTTTATAAAGTATTCAGTATTAAAATATATATATATACAAACCATTTTATTTACTTTTTCTACCTAAGTTGCCTTGAAACAGTTTTTTTTATATTAAAATTTTTCAGAAAAAAGAAACAATTAGCTAGCAAAAACCGGTATCATCAATATGAAATTGAGAACCACTTTTTCTCAAGATTTGTCTGGCTTGAAATATGCTATGAACAGTGCACTTGAGAGGGTGACTGGCTTATTTATAGCTCAAGAAGTACAAAATATATGTAAAGAAAGAATTTTTGATGTAGTTTAATTCTTTCAGCTAATAAATTTTTTAATGGAGTTAAATTTAATATTTATTATTAAATAATGAGAATCTTGTGCTTATTTAAATGATTGCTTGAACATGCTTTTAATCTTGTTACAAATAATGGTACTAAAATTGACATTCTATTAACCTTAATACTTGTCAGAGAATTATTTCCAACTAATGATAACAAAGATTACATTCCAACTACTCTCATTTCCTCTATTTTTCTGCCTGAATTTGTAAATTTTTTTCTACATATCATGCTTGCTCTGGCATAGATTTGAAATTATTTTATTGGACAAATGGAATGCCTCATTTGTTTATTTTTTAATGTGATGGTGAACCTCTGATTTGAACCAAAAAGTATGTGGTTAGACTGAACAGAAGGTCAGAAATCATTACTGACTTCAGTAATCATTGCAGAATCTGGGCAAGACTAGCAGTTTTGTGAAATATATTAAATCTGATCATAACTATGTAAAGTCAGAGTTCTTTTGACTTCAATGATATTTGGATCAAGCTTTTGGGAACTGTTTAATATTTACCTGGTAATAGTGCCATGTGTTAGAGAGGACACCTGAGGAGGATTCTGTTAAATAGGTTGATGCAAATAGAAAGGGTAAATTTTATGTGTATTCTAGAGGTTAGCACAATGTTAGATGACAATATTTTCATTCATGTTACATGGTAACTTACTGCTCATATGACTCCTCTTAGAATCCTAGAGTAGCATAAAGCACCTGCTTTAGCACCTAAGGTAGGTAGGAATGCTAACATTCAAGGGTATTTTCTGATTGAAATTATTGATGAAGGACTCATCTCTAACTTACTAGTTAACCTTGCACACTAAATTAACCTCCTAGGCTGGGTACCCTCTGAATACCCTGAGTATTGCTTAAAGTATCCACAGTATTATCTTGAAAGAAAGACACCCCCATCCCCCAAACCACACTCACACACAAACACCTAAAAAAAGGGAGAGTAGCTGAACTTCCTAACTTCTGAACAGTATTTTTGTGGTTTAAGCCCTGAAAAAAAGTAACTGGTTTAACTTTGCCCTTCAGATAGAAAAGGACTCAGATATTTTGTCTTGCATTTCAATCTACTGTGTACTACTGTCATTCAGTAGCTTAAAATTTTAAATTGACTGCTGGAAATAGTAGATATGGATTTGTTGTCACTCTTCAATCTTCCCTGTTTCAATAGCAGATAGGTTAGATAATTATTAAATAAAGAGTATATATGCTGGTTTTTAGAGGATGTTTGTAAAGGGACTTGGGGATTTTGGAGGCTGGGTTTGTTTGGGTTATTTTTTTCCAGTTTCATGTCCCACTTTACTATTCAGTTGTTTTTCAGATAAATCAGTTAATTATCTTCATTGTTATCAATGACATTACAATGCATATTTTTATAATCAAGCTAGTCTTTACAGAATAATGACCCATATGCTTAAATGTACCACAGCTATAACTTGCTTGGTCTGATTACCCTATATTTGGGGCAGTGATGTCTAGAGGCAATATAATTCACAATCATTTCAGAAACAATGTCAGTGTTAAAAAAAGACCCATAATAGATGCTCTTTCTGGGTTATCCTTTTTGTGTTTCTGTACCACAATAATTTGTTTAACCAATCTGGTTGCATTTTACAACTGAAAACTTTGCTAAACATTTTAAGCAAATACTGAACTAGAGCTTTTGTTTCTTTGAAAAGCATTCTTAATTGACTTGTAGTCAGTCATAGTTAAACCATTTTTTAAGCTGTACCATAAAAAGTTAAATTTCTTAATGTGCTGTGTATTACAACGTTATTAGAGTAACTATTGAAACACTAAGGGAAAATCAAAAGTTCAGACTGTATATATCTATAATGTATCATATTGTATTAATAGAGTGTACATTTTGATTATCATTTTACATAAATTCAAGATAGCACAATCGCTTTAATAAAAAATGATATTTTTCCTGAAGGTTCCTCCTTTTATGTGGTTTCTCTGAAGGCAGATATACATGCAGAACAAACACGCTTTATTTCCAGCTGACATTTAAGACACACTTTTGCCTTCTCTATTTTTCTGCTTGAATAAAACAGTTACCCAATAAAATAACAGAAATTTTTCAATCTCAGTCTTGCTGTGTTTCTTTAGAACTATAACTGAAACTGTCAGAAAATGAAAGTAAGAAAAATAGCAGGCTACAGTTTGCAGAATAATTGGTGTTGGGAAAAAAGTAGAGAATAAAATATTTTAAAATACCTTGCTTTAAAAAAAAAAAAAAAATATATATATATATATATGAAGTGTTATTGTGTGTCATTCTTATTAAAAAAAATGTGATAGGAAAAAAATTAAAAAATCAAAACTACTGAGAACTTTGTGAGTTATACCATAACTCTATTTTTAAAGACCCAGAGCCTTATCATGCTGTGAAGTTAATTGCAAAATCCTTTTGACATTCATGAGAACAGATCTAGTCCTTGCAACGCCATAGTATACTGAACGACATAGTATACTGAAATCAGTAACCACTGATTTTTACCATCCCATTTCTATATCTATCAAGAAGAGAAATTTAATTTTGAGATGTACTCAGGATAAACCAAGTACTATTTATCCTTCTTTCCTTCTTTAATATCTTTCTGAAAGTCCATGCTTTAACTGATTAGAAATATTTATATCACTATATGAAGTTATTTACATCAACATAAGACTTTATCTGCACACAAATAAATCAGGATAGAGCTGATCCATCTGTTTCAGCAATGTCATCTCTTTCCTAGAAGATACATTTTTAAAAAGTTTGGTTTTTAGTCTCCTCTCCTCTCCTCTCCTCTCCTCTCCTCTCCTCTCCTCTCCTCTCCTCTCCTCTCCTCTCCTCTCCTCTCCTCTCCTCTCCTCTCCTCTCCTCTCCTCTCCTCTCCTCTCCTCTCCTCTCCTCTCCTCTCCTCTCCTCTCCTCTCCTCTCCTCTCCTCTCCTCTCCTCTCCTCTCCTCTCCTCTCCTCTCCTCTCCTCTCCTCTCCTCTCTCATTCCTGTTCACACCATCTGAAATCTTTCCAATAGTACATTAAGTCAAATGACTCCCATCTGTCTGTGCACTTTTTTCTTTCACTCTTCTGTCTTTTTAATACCCATTGTGTTGTGAAAGTTAACAGGTCATATTGGTGATATGAATGTTTGAGTCTATGGTACTACCTTCTGCACAAAGTCTGTTTTTCCACTGATTCAAATTTAAGCTTCTTCTCAGCTTAAGCAAAATGCACATTTACAAACCAATTTTCATAAACATTACTTGTCTCTTGATGCTGTCACTCTGGAAAATTTCTATTAGTATTTACACATACTATTGAAGTATCTTAATTCAGAAATACAAATGTGTAACTATTTTTCTAGTTTATTTTTGTTCCCTCTCCCTGCCCCCCCCGAGTGGGTAATTTGTAACATACAATTATGACTAGTACAACTTAAAAATTAGAAATAATTTTATTGCTCTCTCAGTAATACCTCTGTTCTTCATTAATGCTTTATCACTTAAATATGGCAATAAAGCCTGTATTACTGACTGGTGCTGTGGTGAGCAGATGAAGAACCTGTATCATGATTTCTGAAAATCATATTTGTGTCTGTAGGGAAGCAAACATCTGCAAATCTGCAAATGTAAAAAATCTGAAAATGTGCGGCACTAAGTATCAATTACTGATAGAATATTATTCCTCAAATATTGAGATAACTATATAACTATTTCTGTTTAATCTTTTAAATAAAATAATTTATGACATTAGAATAATAAAGGGTAGGAGAATTATGAATAATTAAGCTAGATTTCCTAGTACAGGGTAAAGCTTTCTGTTACTAAGACAAAAGATGACATTGTATTGAAATTGAACATAATAGCAATGACAGATGCAATGGTTTTTTTCACACAATCCATTCTCTATTTACTCGCCAATAATACATGAAATAACAAAAACAAGCTACTACATCCAAAGAGTGAAAAGTTTAAAAGTTTTGTTTTGATTGGTTGTTTTTGTTTGTTTGTTTTTGGTTGTTTTTTTTTTTTTTTTTGAAATATCTAAAATATTGTCATGATGGGTAAAAATACAAAATGGTGATAACTTGCAACTTGCTGCTTATTTAACTTCCTTTAACAGTATTTTAAAAAAATAGTATTGATGCTAACCCTCCAAAATAGAGGGAAATATAAGAGTTGCTTATGGTTTTAGCATGTCTTTACTTAATCTGTAAAACAGAAGAAATATGGATGACTTACATTTTAAATAGATGGTCTTTTCATTGACGTTATTCCAATAATTAAAGTCATATAAAAGATAAATATTTTATTTGATAAGAAAACAGAGAAGGAACAGGGAATCTAGTTGCTATTTTTCATCAACAGGAACAGTAAAAATCCCTTTTCCATCATAAAGATCAAGGTTTAATATAGTTATCTGTAGATAACTATAGAGGAAAAAAATAATGAATGTGGCATTTATATATTCAGCTTCTTTAAACCAGGGAGGAGAGAGCAAAAGTATGAGCAGACACACTAAGATAAATCAAAAGGTAACTTGTTCTAAAAGGAATTTCTTTGCTGACAGATGCTAAGTAATTTGTGGCAGCAATATCAGGCTTATTATGTACAGGATAATATCCAGAAAAGAAAGCATTTACATTGATGTGAAAAAATAAATTCATCTTACAGATTTAAAAACATGAAATATTTGTAACAGACATGTTGGGAATTGAAACTAATAACAAGGAACAGGGCACAGTTAATGTGTGGTATATTATTTATGAGATGTGTGGTATTTATTTATGATTGAATCACAAAAGCATCATTTATTTAACTAAGAGCAGGACTATGAAAAGGCAAGGTAATGAAATTACACAACCTTGTTCAATTGCAGAGAGAAAAAATGTAAGGACCTCCTATGTAGACTTTTATCTATGTATGTACAAATCACCTTCAAAGAAATGAAGAAGTGTCACACTCCAAAACTAGTGGCTTTTTTTTTTTTTTTTTAGTTACGGTCTTCCAGAGTGATGGGAGCTCAACATGAGCCATAGAGTTTGTTCAAAGATAAAATTTGATCAATCATGACATAGGAAGATTGTCTTGAGATACATTTTTTTATTGGAAGTGATCAAATGAAAACAAAACATAACTCTTAGGGTTTAAGACACTAAGCATCTAGTTATTTTTTTTCTCTTATTTTTAAATTTTCTTGAATGTCTTCATTGGATTTTTCCAAATCACAGTGGAAATAATTTGATACTGAGCACTGATCACTTCAGTATATTATCAGGTGTACAACTAAGAAGATCTAATATGGCATCAACATATGTGCTTGGACATAATTATCTGAAGAAAAGGTAAAGCATGCACCATGATTATGAACATTCTTCTGTTTCTAATTTCCTTGGCAGAGCAAATTTCCTTGTAATAGGATGGTGTAAATGCTGTTAATGAACAACTGAAAATCTAGTGAGTTGTTGATTGGTTCTGGTGGGATTTTTTTTTTGAGCTATCAGATATCACAGTTCACTCTCATATTTTCTTTTCAAGAAATATTTGATCCAAAGTTAGATATCTAAATTCAATGCTAAAAAATATATTTTAGTGAATACTTAACATCAATCAGCTGCTATTAATTCTTACCTGGCAAACAAATCTGGAAAATGTACTTTTGTGATTAATCATGTTAACAATATTAAGAATTTATTAGATCTCTTTAAATCTTCTTTATGGCGTTTCAGTATGCTAAAAATAATAGCAAGAATACCAAAGGTCGCATTTTTTTATCAATCCTGATGTCAGTTTTTGATTTTTGATTTTTGTCTTGTTGCCAATAGCTATTTCATTTCTTGTAGTGAAAACATCTCAATAAATGATAAATTGGATTTTTAACAATTTTTTTTCTGATTTATTTCTTTGTTAAGTAAACCTGTGACACCGTACTTTTTGCATTTCTGATAAAATTACAGTTTAATAACAAATTATTTGTTGTTATGGTCTTGATTAGACTTTTCCTAGAATATTGTATTGGGCTCTGATATTTAGTCTTTTGTGTACAATATCAGTTTGCTTTTACACCTCAATTACTCTCTTAAAATTAGATATTCACTGAAGCAATTTTGAGGTTAGTCCTTGCACATATCAATATCAGACATTACAGGAGATCATTTTGTTTTGGTTTTGTCAACTCTAAAATTCAGATATTGTCAAGTAAACCTGACAAACTACTGCAGCTCTGTGATGAAAATTCAGAATGTGTTTTTGAAATAAAATTCTAAATATTGAATGTGACATCTATCTATTTTAATCAGATCTCTTCCTTCCCTTAATGTGTTTTCTTTCACTTCAGTTCATGTCAGATCCTATGCAGTGGCAATCTGTTTATCTGTGGAAAGTAAGAACAGCAAAACTGACCTAACAAATTCATATTCATTTACTAATGCATATAGTTAAAGAAAGCTTTTTTTCAAATGCATTGAAATGCAACATTAAATAATGTGTAAATCACAATATTAAAGGACAAGTGATTTCTCAGCTTACATACTTGACAATTTAAAGAATAGCACTAAACACTGTTGGATGTAAAGCAAGTTTTTAAAATGAGAAATATGCTAGAAGTTAACAAAATATAAAGATTGAAATATGGAATAATATATTGTGACAGTAGGATTTCAGACCTTCTATATGTGTCCATTTTTCAACCAAGCAGTCCAACTGAATTCATTGTTTCTGCTCATGATAGTAAATAATTTCTTCTCAGTAAAAATTTATATGCTCATATCACATATTGAAATTAGATAAACAGAAATAATGGGTATTATATAAATCTTTATATAATAAATTTTATTTCTAGATCTCATTTTTACTTTACACATATGAGTTTTAAGCAAGATATGCTGTAATTTTATTTTGCATATGATACAAGGCCTATAAATAGTACTGATTAGATATTCTGATGTCAGAAACTGCTGCAGAAATGCTCATTGAGACTACATTTAAACAAAGTTACAGAAAAACTCAAAGGCGCTTATTACTGCATAGTTTTGTTTGTAGTTCAAGTCTAAATAGACCAAATTAGAAAAGGTTTTAAGTAACACTTTTATTTTTTTATGCTACAACTTTCTCCCTTTCAATACATTTCAATGATTCATGTATTTATGAATGTCTTTAGAATTTTGTTGGACAAAAGGATACAAATTAATTTTTAAAAACCTGTACTTAACACTTAGTTTATAAGGTGAAATCCATCTCACCTAACAGTTCAATGTTGTCCTCACCTGCTAATGGTGAAGGACCTACTTTCAAAACGATTCATCTTAATTAAAAAGTGTTAAGATAGCTGCCTGTATGAATTGTTTCTCTAACAGACAGAGGAACTTAGATGACTACCTTAACTTGCATGATAGAAAAAAAAAGAAAAAAAAGAAAAAAAGAAAAAAAAGAAAAAAAAAGAAAAAAAAATCAACCCTCCTCCTCCACAATGAACAAAGAATAAAGAAGTTATATTCTAAGACTGATAAGAGAGAATCATCATTATTTCAGTAGTTTTTTTTGAGGTCAAATTTATGTCCTGCACAGGATTATCAATGCACTCTCACTAAGAAGGAAAACTTGAAACTAGCCCGGCCAAACTAGTATTTCTGTATTGGAAATATAGCATAAGAATATAAAACCACAGACAATAGAAAGCTAAGAAAATAACCATCAGCTTTCTGTCCTAAAAGTTTTTTTTTTCATTTTTCATGTTAATTGATAGTTATTCACATGACTTTCAGTTCTTATAGAATCTTTAGAATGTTGAATTTTTCTTTCTCTAGATTATTTCCTGTTTCATGAAGGTGATTGGGATCTCTCCCAATTCTATATAGTTGTATTCATGACCTTCCACAAATCATATTTATCCATTCCTAGTTCCAAGAGGGTGAAAGGCATAAATACAGTGTGCCTGATTTTGCTGAAAATTCAGAAGCTGTCTCTGTGTAAAAGGATACATTAATATAAAAAAATAGAAAATATCTATGATTTTTTTTAACATAACTCAACTTGCAAAATTTTGTTTAAGACCACAGTATTAATAGACATTGTTTTTTGTATTTTGTTACTTAAACATTATGGGCGTCTTTCAAAATAGCTGTGACATATGGAATGGTTCATGTGGATGATGATAACATCAGTTTACTTTCTTTTATTCAGAGTGTTAAAAAAATTTCTCATTGTTGAAGTTTATGATAGCTCTCTGCCCAGTTCTCCAGCCCGTCAAGATCCAGGTAATGTTAAATTATAAGATGGACCATTTATTACAGATATTAATTGCTTTAGTGATAGATATGCTTGACTTTCAGGATCTAAAAAGGCTGAATATAGGCCTAATTTGTACTTTGACCTGTGATCATTGCTTATCTTTATTTGTTTGAAATTTTAAAAATATGCAGAGCACAGAATGGGAAGAAATGCATGACTGATCAAGAACGATGCGTAGGTATGTTTGTAATTGATCATATTGTACTTCACTCAGATAGGCTAGCAGCCATAAATTGGGCTATTTTTATGAGGTTTCTGCCTCCACAAACCATTTGCTTGACAACCTTTGAATTTTTTCTTATTTTCTCTGTATCGATTTTCCAATAGAATTGTCAGTCTAACTGATTAATCTGTGTAGGTATATGGAGCACGGATGTTCTCTTCTTTTTTTTTTTTTAGGTTAAACCTCATACAGTCCTGCTCTTTGTCTAAAACAACGAGGAAGCAAGCTAAAAATTACTCTGAAAGGAAGACACAAATTACCAAAGAAAATATGAGTAAACAAAGGTTTAAGAGTAATGGATGTGGAAGGATGCAGGCAAGTAAGTTTCACCTTGCTACAGCATAGATATTTGGGCATTAGGTTACACTATCTTCTGCTGTTAACACCTATATAATTTACTGAATGTTCCTGAGTTATAAAAATCTATTTGTCTGAGTTTGTGTGTTTATCTAAAAGTATCATATTTTGGTCTGTTATTACTGTCTGTTCTTGTCTCCTAAGGACAATTATGAACTTTATGTCAGTATCAATTAACTACAATGAGGTCTAAAGAAAGTATGAAACTGCAGCCAGATCTATCTCATGGAAATTTTTTTGTCTCCCTGAAGTATGATTTTTCTTACAGAATCAGAAAACAATTTGAGTTGGAAACATCCCATAAGGATCATTGAGTCCAACTCCTTCCTCCTTGCACGACTACTTAAAATTTATTGTGACTTCAGTCTGGGATTGGAAATGAGGTGGACATCAAGTGAAAGATTACATTTTCCTGTTCAAACACTAGTGCTGTCTTAGCTGCTTTGTTCCATAATGTGCTGAGTACACCCACAAAGAAAGGATATGTGGGAGATCCTCTGCAATCATAGATGTAAGATCAGGAAACTGGAGACTCCTGTTCTGCAGTTTAAGGCTTAGGGATAGACAGTGATCATTTTAATTATCCCATTAGATTCCTAAAACAAAGAATTTATCAAGATGGTCTTCGGTCTACAAAACTGAAAACTTTGATTAAATCCTCATTTTGTTCACAAATTAATATACTTACAGAGATGCATTATGAGGTAATAGAAGATTTGTGCTCAGGCTATACAAAGAGATATTGTTTCGGATCCACTGACAGCAAAAGCTTTGAAAGGGGAAAATAAATTTTAATTCTAAGTAACTTTCAAACTATTATGTATCAGCATCTATCTAAGAATAAAGATCCTTGTGTCTGGAAACCTAATTTAAGAGAGTTGTTTACACTTTAAAAATTCTCTTACATAATAATCTGTTCACAACTTTTCCTTCTAAAACCGCTTGCTCTATACCCTAATAAATAAGTATTCAAAAAACATAATAGAGTATTCATTATTCCCTCTATACTAACTTTTACAAATACATGCACAAGCATACACAAACATAAAAATTTTCTTTGCGAAGCCATGCTTTTTTGGTTTAGATTATTTATAATTTTTCTACTTCTTCGTTTGGATCATCTTTAGTGTTTTTCTGGTACTGAATAAAATGTCACAAATCTATGAAGTCATAAACTAGACCTCTTTCAAAGTGAGTTACAGCATCTTAAACTCTACACACTTCTTTCAGGATGTGCTAGTGTAAATATATTAACTTGCATTTGAAACAAAACATACTTTTGTTTTCAAAGTGTATTTCTTTTCTGATTTCTTTTCTATGCCAGCTTTTTTTACCTTGGTGCCTCTATTTCTCATTACCTGCTACTTTTTAAATCTAAATTAAGTCTCTACTAAATGTCAGTGTAACATTCACTATAAGGAACTCTAAAAAAGAACATAAGAATGCTTTTAGGCTATTTCCACTTTCTATTTCTGATCTAACAGTTACTTGATCTCCATGTAAACCAGGACATCTACAGAGAGGTTCATAGATTTTTCAATATAACCACATTCAAATAGCAAACATTACTTTATGGTACATGTACTGACTCTGTTTGTCTTGGTTTTCATATCTTTTGCCTTTGAAAATAACATTTATGCCAAACTTTTACATATCAAAAGAGGTAATATGTGTTTTCTAATACACAAAGTCAGATATGTGGTAGGAAATCAGTGTAGACCTACATTTCTGCTAAATCAAATTTAAAAGAAAATTACTTAGGCAGATGGCAAATATATCTACTGGCTCATTCAACACTTCATTTCATTGATCTGCGCTTCACGTAATATATTCAAGCCACATAATATTCCTCTTCAGGGTCTTCTACAGAATCCTAGGTTTGAAATCCTATCTTTGATTACATAGGCAAGACCTGAAGCTCAGATATCACTGTCAGGATGGAAACTTTTCTGCTGTTTTTCTGCTCAAGTACAAATTTCTTCCAGCCACTTTGCTTGGTTACTTCAGATGGTCAGCAGGAGACGTTGCCACTTGTTGTCTCAGTGGGAGGGCACAGTTTCAGAGCAAGCCAGAAGAAAACTCTTTTCTGTTTATTTTTCTCATGTCTGAAACTAATTAAGTTGACATTAACTATAAATGTGCATTACCATTAAGCATTAGAAACGTCATGTAAAAATGTGTTCTGCCAAGTTAAGACATAATAATATTCCAATGAAAGGCAATTTTTTTTTTCACATTATCACCTTCTCACATGAGTGATCTAATTTTTGTTAATAGGATTGCTCAAAATGCCCTGCAATGTGAGTATGAAAAGTCCAATTATGCTCCAAAATCACAAGGGGTAAAGAGCAATAGAAGCAGAAAAGTTGGCTACACATTTCCCAAGGAAAGACAATTTACCAACCAAGACATTACTGTCAAGAGACTCTATCTGAGTGTATGAAAAAATCAGATGAGGCTGCTTTTCATGGCTTCCTCTCCTGCAGATGGTTCTGAGTTTGCTCTCAGTCAGCTGCTGCTAGGACATTAATTTTAACTCAATAGGAAAACAAACTATACTACAATTCCCTGGCTAGGGAAACCGGGAAAAAGGGAAAGGTGGGTGGAGAAGAAGAAATGGAATTCACAGACAAGATATTTCCCTGACAAAAACGTACATAAGGATTTTTTAAATGAATTAGTAAGCCTGATATTACATATATGACAGTGGCATGAAAGTTAGAATATTAATGAGCAAAACTGCTAAAATATGTGGTAAACTGTCTCATTAAAGAGTAGATTGCAACAGAAAATGATTTCTGTCTTAATGGGTCAGCCCAACAAGGACAGGGATACCCACGTTCCTGTGTCTGTTATGACTCAGGCTGTTTCTCTTTACAGACTCAGGCTCTTTTCATTGAAAATTAAGTACTGGTTGAGTACAAGGTAAGGGAGTTACTTGTCTTCATGCTGGTATATATTTTTTCCCACTTTTATATAATCCTGCAGGTGCTGCAAATTTGAGGCTGTTTTGGGTTGTTTGTTTTGTGGTTTGCTTTTTTTTTTTCCCCAGGTTTAAGAATTGCCAAAATATGGTCTTGCTAATATGTTGGCACTGTATGTGAGACAAGATATCTCTGATGCTTTTAGGAAGCAGGGGAAAAACAGCCATTCTTCTTCTTGTTACATGCCAAAACAAAGACCATGTTTGAAGGATTAAGTAGCATACTGAATTTCAAATGGTGACAAAAATTGTTTTGTTATCAGTTCAATAATATTGATAATTAAACTAGAAAAATATTAGGTACCAATTATTAAAATCATTGGCATTCTTTTGCCAATATTAAAAAATTTTCAAGTATAGAGTATGCTGTAAACACTACTTATTCAAAATTCTAAGATGTTCATCTTATTGAAAAGTAATAAAAATAATTATTTATAATTAAGTAGTAATAATATATAATATAACTATTAATATTATAATAATTTCAGGTATGTTTTGTTTTAAGGAATAATGTAAAACCCTTTAAAATCTCCACATTTCTAACCTTATGTATCGTGTCATGTTGTGTCACATCAGCTTGATTGCATTAATTTCAAATACATGATATGACACACTGTAACATGATTCACATTTCAGAGGATTTAAGGGTGCCTGCTGTAATTGTGGAAATAATGAAGTGAGAAAAAGTTTGTCCATGCTTTAGAAATTTAGAAATCACACAGTAATTGCATATGTATTTTTGGGGAATAAAGTATTCTTCACATTAGCAAAGAATGTGGCTAGTGAAGCATGGACTCACTTAACTTTATAACTAATGGATTTCCCAGATCTTTTGGTGACTATTGATACTAAATTTCGACATTAAAGAAATGGTAGTTTTGTTTGAGTCTTAAAAATCCCAGCTACAAGTTAGGCTACATGAAGCCAAATTTTGTCATTTATAAATGTCAATTACATCAACAAGATGGCCAGGTATGCAATATATAACCTGTTTTCTTTAAATTGAATATGTATCAATACTGCATTTCTACAACTTCTAATGTATTTTCAGATTGTAAAAGGTTCAAATAACTGTGAAATAAATTTACTTGTTGTGGATTTCTTGGATGCATTGCATTAATTAAACATAATGTTCCTGGACATTATAGCAGTTACTAATTTTATAAAAACATAAAACTGCTGCTCAGTATTTAGTAATAAGTTGAAGTAATATACAAATTAATAGATGTTCCAAATACTTTGAAGGACGAGCAGACATTTTGAAACATTAATCATATGATCCATCAAACCCTTTCAGGACCCTATTTTCATGCAACTTGAGGGACTAATTTTCTCAAAGAAATGTTAACATTTTGAATTTATTCTTTGCCACCTACTGTATTTTTTGATCTGATGAAAACTGCTTTATAGTATGTTTCAGCAGAGAAAACAGTAGTAAGTTTAAAAGATTTACTTTATCACTATAAATGAAAGATCTATGCTTATACTAGATTTTTATTGATGTAACAATTGTTATTTCAACAAAATAGCCAATGTCTCTTTCTTAACTACATTAGTTAGTCTGACACAAGGATAAAGCACAGAGCAATTTTGGACCCTTTGAGTTGAAATGTGTCATGTGAATGCATTTATACCCATCACAGTATTTATTAGCAAAATTTTATAGATTGACAAATATATATAATTTGTCATTTCAATGGGGAAACTAGCTGAGATAGTGTTGAAAACTTCCAATGTCATTCAGTTTTATCAAAGAGTAAGAATGAAGAAAATCTTACAATGAGCCATAGAGGAAAATAATTTCTAACAAAAATAATCCTTATGTGCTGTAAAATAATTTCATGGACAGCTAAGGAAGGAAGGCTAAACTCTAGTCACCAGTTAATTTCAATTGAAAAAGTCAATGCAATTATGACATCTTATGCATCAACCCCATAAAATCATCACACTTAAGATCACATGAGCTATAGGATCTCTTGTTTCAGTTTATCCATCATCCATCACCACAGGACATCTTAATAAATTCCTATTAACTACATCTGAGGAAGGCAATGTAAGGGCCTGTGGGCATCACTAGTATCCCAGTTAGAGGAAGAGGGGTTGCAGGATGAGGTGTACTTGAGATACAATTGGGAAGGAGGTGGATTAATTAGAAGAAAAAAAACCCAACCAACCAAAAAACCACCAACCAACCAACTAACCAACCAATCAACCAACCAATCAAAAAAAAAAGTCTAGTTTTCCAGAACTACCAGTTTGAAAGTAAAACTTTCATCTGTAAATCCAGCACAGGAATTCACCATAGACATGAGAAATAGAAAAAAATAAAGTATTTCTGCACTGTTTTCAGAGGAGGAGTACATTTTCAAATTATAAAGTCCCACTATCAATCATCTTAACACACTGAGCCTTCCTGTAATATACCAGACAAATCCATAATATCTCTGCCTTCTGGTAGTGTTCCTTCTGTTACAAACTGGGGCTCACAAATTCAAGGACCAAATTACACTATTATGGGTAGTATTTGAAAACTTATTTCAAGATATGGCACACATGGAAGTAAAATACACTCCAAGATTTTAAAGATAGATGACTGAACATACTATGAGGCAGAGTGAGCTTGCAAAAATATGACAGGTATAGCACGTAACTATGAAAATTGCAGAAAACCTTGCTTTCTTGCTGCTGCCTTTTGGTACATGCTCTTCATGTAGATGAATAATGAAAACATGTAATTTAAATCAAATTCTGACTCTTTCCAAAGTCAGAGTGGAACATGTCTCATTGTGTTAAAATCAATGAGGAAAAGCCATTAGCTCTTCACGGGACAGGTCCTAAAATATCCTTTACATTTCAACCTGAGTTTTAATATAAATCTCTTCAAATGTGTGGGTGTGTGTATTGTGAAGAAAGTTTTCTTTTTATTTTCTTAAAAAACAATCTCAAAATATTGGATGAATTTACCAACTTCATACTTTGTTTCCTCCGAAAACTATAGACAACATTTTATGTCATTATGTATTTTGTTGGTGCATTTAGGAAAAAAAATATATTTTATTCTGTAGAGAAAGATCCTTGGAAAGGTAGCAGAAAGAAAACATGTGGCTCATCTGCTCTTATATTTCATATATTTTTATAATGTACTGCACTGACCATCCTAGGAAAAGAAACTTTCTAAGCTGCTCTGCTGCCATTAGTCACTGAATTACAGTGACAGAGAATTAGTGTGGCAGGCAGAGACTGGACAAATATGGACATTTATTTGCTCACTTTCTCCTACATTGATATTCTTGGGTCCATAATAAGAATTTTGGCAAACTCTTTTTTTTTTTTTTTTCTCTATGCATGCTGTGGTAATCACCTAAAACCTGCACCTAAATTTCAGCTTAAATACCAGGCCAAATCGAGACCTGAAGCAGAGTCTAGAAGCATGACAGTTCCTAGAAATTAGGATACCAGGTGCAGAATTTAAGCCATGACTAAAACGTATGAGTCTTTCTCTAAGTAGATTTCTCTACATTGATGCCTACTCATTGTGCATGATTAATGTACCAGGATGCAGCATAAAGAGGAAAGACTTCATTCAAATTCCTAGTCATAGATGCCTAATGACACCTGAGATGTTGCAGTGTACCTGCAGGGACTTTAGACTGCCTATTCAGAAAGATATGTGTATCACATATTTCCTGTGCCATAACTTCTAGGTGCAGATGCACAGCTTGGAAACCCAAGTGATTTTATAGTTAAAGAATTTAGTCTCAATATTAGGCAGTGGACAACATTTTCATCATATATTTCCAATGCTCTGGACCTTCACTTTCTCTCTCTCATGTGAATACAGGGTTACCTATAGCAAATACTATTGAATGATGAAAGAGCAATTTGAAATATAAAGGAATTGTGTCTGTTTGTTACCAGAAAAAGTCAATCTACCAATATCTTCAGACTGGTTTTTCTGTTCATGATCCTTCCTGAATCCAGATTATGCTTAGTTTTTTACTAAGTCTAGCTTTTTACAGGTCTAGTTATATTCCATAGTATACGGCATATTTTTTTTACAGAATTGAATTCTCTTTCAAAAATTAAACATTTTTGCCAGATACTTTATAATAAGTCTAGCGTCTTACCCTACGTTGCTTGCCACTATATGATTAAAACATATAAAAGAGAATACATTACGTTTTCTCTGCTTTTTTTAAAAATTTTTTTATGTAGTTTTAAGCCAACACTTGAGGAAAAAAAGTAAGAATACATCACATTTTCTTTGCAGAATTCAAAAGCAAGACATTAATAATTGGATGTTTTGACAAAAAGGCAACAAAGCATGAATATTTCATCTTTTCTCTATTTTATAATGTATTTCGCTTTTTTGAACAGACAATCAAAATGTTCTCTTTTTTTGAGTTTTTGCAAAGTATAAAGGCATTGTGCCTATGTTATTGTAAAGATTATCTTTTTTCTTTAAAAAAAAATCAGGCTACCACTCAGAAATGTAGAGTCTCCTCCTTGTATCTGTTTTGATCTCGTGCTCGTGTACAAATCAGATGAAAAAAAACCTCCTGTTTTTAAAATAGTTTTAAAATGAATTACAGCTCATTTTCTAAAATATAGGATATGTTATATACTCAGGTATAAGTGCCTATGTATTCGGTCAAGGAATTTATTTATATACAGATTACTTCTGCCTTTTTATGTAGGATCAAGATCTCAGGCATTAATGTATTTATTACTTTAAAAGTGAAATCCCCTTAACTTACTAATTCTGAAGACTGATTGTTCATTATCATGTTTTTAATGACAATAAAGGACAATGGAATCTCCACAATTTAAAACTTTAATTGGAAAATGGTTTTAACACAAGTGTAACTTGCTGTTTAATTTAAATTGCAGCCAAGTGATTGTCAATATTTTACACTAGATATTACTTTTCTGAGGGCTGATCTGAAACGGGGAAAGAAAGGAAAATGGAGGCAGAGGGACAGAAACAAAAGCAGTGTTTAGTCATTCAGGGACCAGGAGATAAGGCTGTCACCTCAGGTTTGACCGAAGGTAGCAGTTTAAAGGCTGGAGCACAGGAGATGTACTTCTTATGCTACCAAATGGATATTCTCATTTTCATGGTAATTTGTTTTCAAGTGTTTTTTCAGCCAACGTCAGTGTCTCTTGCCTTAGGTAGATTCATCAGTCCTGTTCCAGACAGGAACATATATCAGACCCCTTACTCCATAAACTACTGAAACTTCCATCATTCTTTCTGCTGTTTCAATTAATTCTTTCATGTGAACTTATTTCCCCCATTTAAATCAAACCTGTTATTCTTTTTCACTGTTGTGCTTATAGCTATAATTATGTCTTTCAAATCCAGTCTAGTTTCACTTTGCTTCCCTCTTTTTCCACACCCACTCAGTCTGGTTTCCTCATTCTGATAAATATTTGGTGCCCCTCCAGACTGATTTGGTTCCCTTTTTTCTCTGCCTCGTGTACCTCAGACAATATTTTTTATTTTTCCCTTTTTTGTTCAATCTCAGTTTATTTGGAAATTAGGGATTGTCAGGAAGTGAGTGTACTTCAAAAACAGTCATTTCTTATCATTTCATTGGCTTAACCTCCTATTCTCTTTTGAAAAATTCAATTTAGCTCTTGCTAGGACAGTTCCTGAGTATTTTTCTGGTATTTACTCCTGAAGCTACTTCCAAAAAGAAAAGGTTTTATAGATGAAACTGCACCAGATTCAGTTTCCTCCATTTTATACTGTCTTCCAGAACTATCCCTGAGGACTCCTAACCTTCAAAAAACTACATTTCTTTATACTATGCCCCTGGATATTCAACTCACACCTACAGTTTCGTGCAATAAAAACTCTATCTTGTTCCAAAAATGCTACTAAGACAAAAAAGTTGGAGGAGTAAATCAATGAAGGAGTAATAAAACCTCCTAAAGATGTCTCCCATAATTCATAAGAAAATTAGCTCTATCACCTTATGTGTTTATCTCTTTAGGTTGAAAAAAATAAAATTAGTATACAATAATTGAAAAAGGAAGTTACTATCCCTGCTATTGGATGGGTTAGAGTATTACATTCCTTTCCATGAAAACCTGGCAGTCAGAATCACAGTGCATCCCAAGCTGAGCAAACCTCAATTGTTTTACTGTGAGGATTGTTGTAAATATTTACTGGGAAACACTGTTTTATTTGTGACCTATGTAGATTTGAAAGAGTAATACTGGAGTGCAAGGCTAAGAGCACAATTCATAGCACCACTTCCAAGTTCCCCTTTTTCCCAACTTAATAATAACCAATATAAGGTATAATCATTAATCTCAAATAACTGAGTGTGGTTTCATTTAAAATCTTGCTTTCTTCTCATTATACCCCAGGCATGCATGTATTGTCATGTTTCCCTGCATTAATTTGACAGTTGTATATATAAAAGTAGGCACTGGTTAATACTGTACTTATTAAATTTCACCTTTGTTGATCTAGCTGTTGAATTTTATAAAGGTATTTTAGAACATTTCAGAATTTTGGAAATGCTGATGTGTAACCCATGTTACACATTGAAGTTCAGAACTCTAAAAGTTTGAGAAGTTTCACAGTCAGTTTTGAATACAGCTGTCTTCTAGATGTCTGATGTTTAGATTTTAGATTTATTCAGCACATGGATTTAGTATATCAGAGATAGTTTTGTGTACTGCTTTGGGCTAAAGTTATTTAAAAAAAATACCATGTCTTCAAGTTAGGAGAGTTGACTGCAGTCATACCTGTAGTTACATAGTGTGCAAAAGTGGGTAGAGAAAAAGTGTGCTAGACATGAAGTGTATTATACCTTAGGTAATCCTGTTTGGTGTCTGACCCATTAGGAATTATAGGAGTTCATGTGAGATAAGATAGTTTCCAGTCTTTAACCTGTACTTGGGATCATTGCCCTAAGAAATCAGGGCCCCACAACTGATTTCATGACAGCGCCCACCTCTGCTTTATTATAGGGAATCTTGGGATAATAGGAGACAGGAGGTTTTTGCTACAACTCTGTCCTTGCAGTTTAAGCTCCAGCTCTTTCTATAAGCTGAACATTTTTTTATCTTGTTATGCATATATAGCTAGTGTATATGTATTTACATTTTCTCATCTTTCTATAGGGCCTTAACTAAACAGCCTGACTACATGAAATGGCAGAGGAAAATATGTTTCTGACCTGTTCTCTCTGTGCTCTATCTCCTAAATGCTGAAGTAATGCCTAATCTGGGTTCTATTATTAAATTCTAGCGATTGCTTCTCTACTTTCCGCATGTGTTCCAGCATGATAAAAGGTGGAAACTAGCTGTTTCCTGACCTCTGCTGTGCGCTGCATGGGTTATTTGCATTTGTAGACATGGCTTACAAAGGTGGCAAGTGCTGCAGAGGTAACCTGCTTAGGATCTGAGCAGCAGAGCAAAACAAATTTATATTATTCAAGCAGCAGTTCCTCATGCTGATCAAAGAGTAGCTTTAGTAGCTCTGAAGGGGCTCATCCTTTAATTCTTGCCCACCAGAGGCACTATGGCTGTGTCCCAGGTTTCAGGAGCTTTATAGTGCAGTGTAGCAGACCTGATTGATGGTCCATTATGACTAGCATGTTGTCCCTGAGGGAGTCTTCAAAAATAGATGGTAGTCCAGTTGAGTAACTGAGAAACTTACCAAAAGAAAATACTTCCATAATCTCAGTGCCAATACTCCTATATTCTGTGAAGTATTATGACTCTTTTAGTGATGTTGTTAGACTGGAGAAACAAGAGGATGTAAGTTATAGCCTAAATTGCAAGTAACAATCCCAAAAAGCTACAGGACATCCCTAACTCCACAGAGACTGATACATGCGATAGACTAGGGAGTGAAAAATATTTATCCTCCAAAATTCAAGCAACCTTTTTCTTTTATAACTCAATTGTTAATCAGGTATTCTTTGTTATATTCACCATCCTTTAATGAATCCAAGAAATTACAATAGAGGACTTCAAGAAGTAGCTCATACTGTTGATAATGTATCCATTTTCCAGCATGTTAGCAATTTATAAAAGATTGTCAAATAGTTTATTCAAAAGACAATCATACTAAGCAGTTTAAAAAAACCCCTATTTATTTGTGGGGTTTTTGTTGTTTTCTAAATGTCAATATATACTTCTGTTTTCCTTCTCATTCCATGTATTTCAGGTGAAATTGGCATCTGGTGTTGTCGTATTTTCTTTTTATGTTCCAAATTATTTTCTAGCAAGCACCAAAATTTCAATCTGCCTATGAAAATTCCTACATAACAAATATAAATTTAAATTTACATCTACTTACAGGTAGATTTCTTTTTAAGCTGTGCTGAATACCTTAAACATTGACACTGTGTTTTATTTACTTCTTATCTGACATAAACCTCTTTAGCTCAGCAACTAATTCTATGTCTTGTATTTGAATGCTTCTTAATACCAGATCTGAAGAGTAATTTTATCTTGACACACCTATTTTACAGAAATGCAGTAAATTTGATAGAAAATATGCTTTTAACTTGTGTCTTGTTTTCTAGACATATTGGTTAACAAAAGAGAAATGCTGTAAGAATGCATGTTTTCTTACTGATGCAGCTGATTTAATGAAAACGTAATTAAAGTTCTATTGGGATAAAGAATTTATTGTCATTTTATGCATGATCAATAAAGCAACATAAGATACGGAATATTTTCCAGGGAATAGAACCAATATAAAAAAAGGCAATTGGATATTGTAAAAAATATTACCGATGTCAAGAGCTATGTTCTTCTGCAAAAAAAATTGGTAAATTTAAAAATAAAAAGAAATATTTCTCTATGACAATCGAAGTGCAAAGATATAAACACTATGCTCTACAAATTTTAATACTCACTCTTATATATATGTCTCTCGAAATTATGAATCTATGTCAGTATTTAACTGATACCTCAGATATAAAATTGGCACTTGACTATTTTGTCCATGTTGGAAAAAATTCCTAAATAGTTCTGCAGGTATACAACCAACAGTAAATTCTGCTTTTCTTCTATCTTTTTGTCTATGAGATTTTTTTCTCAGCATTATAATTTCATTCACCCAGAATTCTTTCAAAATTAGTGATGTATAAAAATGGTATTATTTTAATTGACATTTCTTATGTGTCTTAACTTATGTTTGCATCTCATTTCTGTACTATATGTTGAAATATTACATGTCCTTTCTGAGGACATTAAATATAATTCAATCTCCTTTCCTGGAAATTTAAACAAAGTGATCCAGCATCTCTGACTGTCTATTTTATTTCTTTGCATCAGCCATGGCTTACACATATTTGTGGTATTTTTTTATGGGAGTCTCAGGAAGTGTTAATGGAGTCATTCAATTAAATACTTTTTCTTGTTTGATAGCTAATTATGTTTTATACTTGCATATACAGGTGGCTGGGGCAACTGTATCTATTACTGAAATAAAACAACCTTGTTACAAAAAGATGGCTTTTCCCTCTTAGAAAAAACAAAATTATGGAAATCCTGAGAAAATACAAATCAATCTAAACTGAATAGACATGATAGAGAAGAGCAAGGACTGTTTTTGTCATTCTCTGCAGACATTCAAATGAAATCAACTTCCAGCTGGTTAAGAGCCCATAACTAACTGTCCCTCTGCTCCTTTGACAGGCATTTCACTCAGAGAGAAAAACCCGTGGCAGAATATTAACATATTCAGGTATCTGACCACAGAAAATGATGCTTGCATGGGGGAGCAGAAAGCACTATTTAGATTTTTTGTTGTTGTGGTGGTAGTTTTTATGCTTTTTTCTCTTTATGGACAAAACTTGTGGATGACATAGTAGGTGACCTATTGTTTTATTATCAGTGTCATGGTAAAATCAGAAAAAAAAAAACTAAATAAGCTCCTAATCATCTGTAACATCAAGATCAGCCAAGAAATAAGTATTTATTGCTCTAAACTTCCATCCTGCTTATTCATAAAAACATTTTTAAAAATATCATTCCAGTCTAAATGCACACAAATTATTATTCTAGGGACAGCAAAAACAGTTGCCAACCCATTTGAATGCCAATAGTGCCAAAGATGAGAGTGAACAGTCAAAATTATTAGCAAATAAATTAAAAGTAATTTTTTTTAATAAATATATAATAAAAACCTCTTGAGTGTTACCAGTTAAAAAAAAATAGTTGAGAAAATTGTACTTTTGTTTGGTTTTTGCAAGCAAACAATAGTACATTCTCTAAAGATTCACAGTATTTTTCAGGGCAGGTAACTGAAATCAGCAGATTTCGACTATGCCCAGATGACCAAACAGCACTTGGTCTGTGATGTGACTGCACTTCAAAATACAAACTAAAAATACTCTACCGTGTCTATATTTAAAAAAAAAAAATAAATCGGTGGGCCTGCTTTTTGAGATTTCATCTCATAACTAGATGCAAATATGGTATCTAAGATAATGCTTTAAGCTTATGCAACATTAAGTTAAGACATCTAATCAGGAAATTAACCTAAAGAAAGAGGATAAATGACAAATATTTTGAGTAGTTATTTTTTCTGAGTATACAGTTACTAAGAACTGTAGAGTATTGCCTCGCTAAGATCAGATATTACCCAATAAATTTTAATATATGAAAATAAGGGAAAATGCTGTAGTGTAAGAAAGCCTGTATTAGTACATGTGCACACTGTAGACTAAATCACATTAACATTCTCTGCATAGGTTGTAAAAATAAATGAGCAAAAAACCATTAATTACTCTTTAGGTGTATATTAACTTAATGCGAGTAGAATTCTGAAATACATTGGAAAGGATCAAAATAAAAATGATAGAACAGGAAAATATTATGTAAACAGAAATAGATTGCAAATTTGTTAGAATAAGGACATGGAAGACTTGAAAATGATTACATTATGGTAGAATTGGGAACTTTGAGACAGTGGTAATAATCATGTCGCAACAGCTGAGCATTGCAAGCTAAGAGCCAACTAAATTCCCAACTAAATTTTCAGTCAAGATACTGAGTGACATAAGTCTTATTTTTTAAATTCCTTGTCTTTTAAATTTTTTACTGGCACAACAAAGAGCATACTTCATAAGCTTCAACATTTTCTACTCATTAAAAATCAAATCCAAATAAAGAAGTTTCAAAATTTTATTTTATTGCATTTACTTTATTGAGTAAAATTAAACAAATAGATATAATCTTTGGCAAAATAAAAAAAAAAATCAATTATTGCACAAGTTTTTCACTTAGAAACATGTTGGGGAAGAAAATTGAGTAAAATTTTTATGTACTGACAATTTCTCTTTTTTTTTTTCTTTCGCTAAAGAGAATCCTGTGACAATTTAAAACTGAGAATGCAATAATCAGCATACAATATTGCAAATTGAACCCAAATGCTGAAATAGTGTAGCTTGCCATAGAAATATTTTGTAACAATGTGATGGCATAACCAGACAGAAATTATTTTAAATAAATGTTTGAGCAATGTTACAGTTCAAGGGGTAAAGAAAGACTGCGTTTGCTGCACCATGAGGCATCCAAGTGATAGGAGAAAAAATGAGAAGGGAAGTAGAACGTCAAACAGGCAGCGCATCCTCCTGCATGTGCAAGAGACATGACTGGAAACAAAAATAAACTGGATCAGCAGCAGATGAGACACCTCACTTATTAGAGGGGGACGTGAACAACCTGTTAGGCAAAGTGAAGCAAATCAGCAAAGAAAGAAGTCAAACTCACTTCAATGAAGTATTTTTATTTTGCCAAGAGTTCTTACATCCAACCACTCTGAGATTGGTTACATGGAGCCACCAAGGTCTGCAGCCGTCAGTGATAACTATGATTTCAGCTCCCTAGCACTGTAAATTCACAACTACTCTAAACCTTAATTAATAAGGGTGAGCAGCCTTAAATATGTGGTGATAATGAGCAAAAATGTGCAAAAATGAGCAATTAAAAGCAAAACTTTTGCTACTACAAAATTTTGAATTTAATAAAGTGTTTGTTTAATTGTTTAAGATTTTACTTTAAAACTGACTTAAATTGTCGCTTTTCTAAATACTCCCACCACAACAATTTTTAAACTCTTTAACTAATAAATATCAGCAGACCAGTAGGTTTGTCTGAAACACTGCTACAGCCAGCATTACAGAAGCTATGGGAAAGTTGATGCTTGAGCAAAAGGAAGAGGTATAAAGAGTGTGTTGGGACCTTCCCTTTCTACAGAAATGCACAGATTATTTTAAGACAGCTGTGAAATCACACTTTTTTTGCTCCCTCAATGTACCTCTTTATGTAAAGACAATCAATATTTTTATATTTTTCATATATTGGAAATTTAATTACTTTTTTATCTTAGAAGATAGGTTCACTTCTTGGGTACTTCTCCTCATCAGACAGAGGAATTCATTAGTTCATGTTTTTTTTTTTTAGTTTTAAGTATTATCTAACAACAGGATATTTCAAACATAGGAAAAGTGTGAATAGAGTATATAGAAAGGATTTACCTACATATATGTATGTAAAAATTATTATTTATAACAATACTGTTGTATATGTGCTGAGAGTAACCAATTCCATATTAAAAGTTGGTACAATATTGACTCTTGCACTATTCAATTCCTTAAATATTTACTGTCTTCTTTTCTATGTAAGAATTAAATTATTCCTTTAGAGAATTCCCAAGAGCTTGTCTTATTCTCTTCTGTATTGTAAAACCAGAAGTACAACTAAATGGTTTAGATTTTTGTATACAATTTGTCTTTCAAACATATTTGTTTAAAGAATATTTGATTTCTTCTAAGAAGCTACAACATGTAAAAAGCAAAAGACAGAAAAATTGTTTTGCTTGTAATTTTTTTTCTTTATACAAATACAAAGAGCATAAATGGAGTATTATTTATCATCATTACTGTTTAAGGTTTGCTTTGACTTTTAAGAAAGTTGACTTCATCTTTGAAGTCAGAAAGATAAAAAAGAACAATTTTCCTTTCTTTCTGTTTTTATTTCTTTTGAAATACTTGTTTAAGAAAGTGATATTAAATGTGGATCATAACATTAGTAGGCTTTCATGAAACCAGATTCTAGGAGAAAAACAAACAAGGAAATAATTCTTTATCAAAATCTAGATATGTTCTGTCTTTGAGAATTTTCTTAATAAATTCTAACATTGAATTAGTTCCTTAAAATTTGTGCTTATATTGATAACAAAAGAATGTGACAATAGGAGAACTGACTGATAATCATTCAAACCCATCAAAACCGTCCATCCTTCACCATCTTTAAAGACTGAGACAGGCAAGGTTCCAAGTGACTGAAAAAAAAAAAAGCAAAGGTCACACTCATCTTCAAGATGGACAAGAAAGAGATATTCAGGGAGGTGCAGACCATACTCAGCTGAAGATTGGAAACCACATCCAGGCACACATAGGACAAGAGGACAATTGAGAACAGCCATTTACTGAAGGTAGACTGATGCCTCACCAAAATTATTTCCTTCTTTAATAGGAAGAACAGCATGGTGGGCTAGGGAGTAAAAGTGACTGCCCTGATGTTACCAAGATCTTTTACATGGTGTCCCATGGCACAACTTCTTGTAGCTGTATTGGAAAAAAATGGTCTGGATGCATAGAATGACAAGCTGGGTGAAAAATTGACTAAATTGCTGTGCTGAAAGAACAATTGTCAGCACTTCAAAACTCAGCTTTAGCCAGATATTATACGTCAGCCTGAGTTACTCCTCAGAGTTGATACTAAGGTCAATATTGTTCAACATCCTCATTAGTGGTGTGCATGATGAGGGAAAATACACTTTCAGCATGTCCCTGGATGGAGGACAGCTTTTACATTGAAGGACTGTCTGCTATTGAAAAGGTTTTCAACTGACTAGAGAAATGGGTGGACAAAAATAACTTCGATTTCAATAGCCCTGTACATTGGACAAAATAACATCATTCAAGAGTACAGGCTGGAAGCTGACTGCCAAGACAGAAAAGAGACAAATCATTTTTTTGAGACAACAAGTTAAACAGAAGTCAGCAATGTGCTTCTGCAACAATGAAAGCTAAATGCCTGCTGGGCTGTATTAAGAAGACACTGGGAAAGTGTTAGGAAGAAATATTATATGTTTTGAGCTCTGTTTTGAGCATTCCTTAGGTATCTGTTTAGGGCCATTTTAGGAGAAAAAATCTGGTCTGATACAGTGTGGTCATCCTCATGTTCCAAAACTGATGAATGGGTAAATCCCCCTTATAAATTAGAGAAAATACAGTTACCTGTACAACAGTTTTTCAACAGCTAACTTCAAGGAATGCAGTGTAACGAATGGCTGGGAAAGTCTTTGAATGTATCTAATACTAAGAGGAATAATCATAGAATTTCCTGAGGTGGAAAGGAGCCACAAATATCAATTGAGGCTGACTCCTGGCACCGTACAGGACCACCCCAAAAATCTGTCTGAGCACATTCTCTAACATCTTCTTGAACTCTGCCACGCTTGGAGCTGTCACCACTTTCCTGGGGAGCCTGTTCCAGTGCCCAACCACCCTCTAGCTGAAGAAGCTTTCCCTAATATCCAGGCTCAATCTCCCCCGACACAACTTCAGGCCATTCCCTCAGGTCCTGTCACTGGTCTGCACAGAGAAAAGATCAGTGTCCACCCCTCTGCTTCACCTTGTGAGGAAGCTGTAGATAAGGTCTCCCTTTGATCTCTCATTTTATCTAGGTTTTACAAGCCAAGTGACTTCAGCTACTCATTGTAAGGCTTCCCCTCTGGAACCTTCACCATCTTCATCTCCTTTGGACACACCCTAACAGCTTTATATTGTTCTTATAATTTAATGCCCAAAACTCTACACAGGATTCAAAGTGAGGCTGCACAGTGCAGGGCAGAGCAGGACAATCACCTCCATCTACAGCTGCAAACGCTGTGCCTGATGTCCCCCAGGACACAGCTGGCCCTGCTGACTCAGATTGAACTTGACAATGATGGTGATCCCCAGGTTGCTCTCTGTGGTACTCCTCTTCAGTCTCTCCTTCCCCAGTCTGTAGGTATATCCAGGATTGACCCACCCCAGATTCAGAATCCAGTACTTGCCCTTGTTAAACTTTACATGGTTAGTGATTGTCCAGACCTCTAATCATAAAGAATAAACATCTAAGTTGTTTTCCTCTTAGGGAGGCAAGAGCTGCTCATTTCGTTAGGCAGAAGTGGCTCTTGGTGGATAAACTGAAGTAACTTGTTTTTCAGATAGGAGTAAGGTTAAATCACTAAGAGCCACATTAGCAGATGGGAATTTCAGTGCTCCTTGGATTTACCATTTAATAAAAAGTTTGTGTCTTGGAACAGAAGGAATTCAGGAGGCAATCCCTGTGTTGTCAAGGTCAGTGCACAGCAGAATGTGAAGCCAGCATCACAAGGGAGTGCAATACTATTGTCATTATAATTACATTTGGACATTTTTTCAGTCTTTTTTCACTTATAGATAGATATAGTAGGTACAGTTTTGGCCCAAATCTAGAAGATTAATTCACACATGTAGATATGTAGCAAGTAGCTCTAAGTATTATACATCTGGAATCCTTGCAAGTTCTGTTTTTATGCTTTAGAATTTGCTTTTTTCAGATTAGACATTTATATAGACATTAAATTTGCCACTGTGATATGGGAGAGCAAATATATGACATCAATCACACAGAAATTAACTGATTGCTTTTAATTATACTGTAATAGGATGCCACTGCTTCAAGGGTTTAATATGGGGGTGAATTTTTATTACAAAATTCTGTTAAAAAATTTAATGGAACAGCAAAAAACCTTAGCTGATGTCTCAAATACAGTGCATCATCTCCTTTTTATGACTGTTCATTTATGGTTCTATTGCAAAGAAAAAAATTACTCATGCTTGATGAATTGCTCAGTGAAAAAACAAAAAGTTGTACTAAGTATTGTTCAAGCATACCCATCTTCCCAATAATGCCCCTTGACTAGCTTTATGTTTGATTGTTTACATTCCACAAAGCCTCCTCTCACTTACCAATTCTGCAGCTCAGACACAGGCCTTCTCACTGAACAGAAACCCTGGATATAACAGTGATTATGCCCTCAGGTATTCTTGTCATGCCACGCTTGCTGCACAGCGGATAGAACAATTGCAGCAAAGAGAATGGGACACTAATGGCTTTATGAGTGCAGAAATATACATATGCTTGCAAAATCTTCCCTCCCTGCCCCTCCCTGCTTGAAACAGAGCACAGCTTTTCTGAGCACTGTCTGCTTTACTTCCACATGATATTTCAATATCTGAAAATATTTTAGTCTTAGAAGATTTATATTTAAGCAAACATTACTGACAAGTAAATCTATTTTTAAAAACTCACAAAACAGAACAAAACCCCTGATAGTCTATAGAGTTTTTATTCCTGAGACCAGTATAAAAGACCACATTTTTTCTCTTTTGGACTAAAATTTTATCTAGACCTTTCGAACACTGGGGACACCATAGTTTTAATCTCTTTAAAGAGGAAATAATGTTTTTCAACAACAGCAAATACCATTGTTGATTTTGGACTAAATCCCATCTTTCACTATTTATAGATGTAGTTGTGAATGGGGTTCTATGATTTTATTTTAACAACTCTTTAAAATGGTCTTTTGTACGAAATATGACATATATAAATAATAGGATCCTGAGTTTACAAAAGTCTTTATACTTGTGGAATGGATGTAGTATTTCTATTGTATGTTTAATGTCATATTATATAAGCAGATAATGTGACTGTCCCTTTTAACCTTGAAGACTGAAACCATTCAGCTCAAATCAAGACAGAAATGCATTCATTGCATATTGCACACCCCTGAATATGTTAGCAGCTGAAATGTCTTTGGGAAAAAAAAACAACCCTAAACCACTAACTGTTAACAGCTTAAAGAAAGAAAAAAAAAACCCCATATATCTTAATGAAGGAAAAAAAAGTACAAATTCAGCATATGAAAGTATGTTAGCTGCCCGGTCTTTGCTTGCAAAATTAAGCCTTTATTCTGCTGCTGGAAATTATCAATATTTAACTGCCCCTGACAAGACAAAGACACATAGTATGAATCAAGAATTATTACTGTGAATACAAAAATCTTTACCTGAAGTGTTTTTATATCAATAATTGATTTTTAGTATGTAATGATACAGAGTTTGGATCTCATTAACAAATTGGGACATAATTATCAAATATTCTTTGATTTAATAACAAGCCTAGCAGGTAACATTGAAACAATGAAATAATTATGCATTTATTTTAAAAAGTTTTGGAAGTGTCTAAGATGACATTCGGAAAATTAAAGCAGAGAATTATAATGAGATTAAATTTTCAGAGATAGCTAAAACTGATATTGAAAATATCACTGAATGAATACATGCCAAGTCTTTGATTGGTTAGTATGTGAGGTTTCTGGTCTGGTCACAGTTTTGTTCAATACTTTTATTGAGTTAACCAGTACAATACAAAGCATATTCTAAAATTTGCTGACGACAGCAACAAATCTGACTAAATCAAATCAGATAGGTTTCAAACAGATTAGATGATTGGATTTTAAAGTCTGCAAAATAAAGATGCTTTAAAATCAGTAAGAATAACAGTGCATAGCAGTTGTACAGTGTTACAGTTCTGTTCTGCAAAATTCACTAAAAAATACAGACTACATTTAAGTGCTTAAAAGATGGAGGTTCACAGAAGTCCATAAGTTAATCATTGGTGATTGGCAAAAAAATGATTCTCTGTATGAAAAAGGAAAATGTCATCTGGGAAGCAATATGATTTTTCTGTCCTAAGTTTCAGTCTTATCTTGACCCACTGAGAAAGATAAGTATAGTCAAAGTTGAAGATAGCAAGCAAAAATAGCATGAAAATGTTGAAAACATAGCTAAGGAGGAAAGGTCAGAAACAATGGTTTTGTTTTATTTAACAGACAAAAAAGACTGCCATGAAAAGAATAAAAACTAGATGTCCTCATTCTGTTTGTAAAAGAAGAGGTTTATGTTAAATAAAAAGTGAATTTTTCCTTATAATGAAAGAAGTGAACTGTGATTATAGACTGCATATTGAAGAACTGAATAGATATTTATCTGTGACTATATTTAAAGTCAAGTAATGTTTCATCCTTCTTCAGTAAAGGAGAGCTGAGTGACCTTTTACAATAACATGCAGCCTACTACTTACAATCCTTTTTTATTGTACATTAATAAAGAATTGGAAAAAAAAATTCAAAATGTATTGAGCTATGAAATATGACAATTTTATTGATCTACATCCTAATTACATTATAAGATATAAATATATAAATAGTGCATACTGTCATAATTTTCCTAGATATCTAGAAGAAAAGGAAGGCAAATTTTCACTGCTTTACTTCTGTTGCAAATCTTCATGGATCAATATTTCAATATCATCGATGAGATATGGACATCTATTGTATTTCACTCACCAAATACTGTCATGGGCAATAAAGAGCTAATGCAGCTATTAATTACATATATTTCTAAAAAAAAAAAAAAACAGAGCAGGATAATGAGAAGTACAATAAGACCTTAAAAATACCTGCCCCTATCCCTCCCTCCTTCCCAGCTCTGCCTCCTCCCTGCAGTGGTGCAGGGAAACAGGGAATGGAGGTTATTGTCAATTCATCACAATTTGTTCTGCGGCTTCTTGGAGAGAAAAATCCCTACGCCAGTGTGGGGTCCCTGCCATGCAAGACAGTTTTCCATTAACTTCCCCAATCTGAGTCCATCCCATGAGCAACAGTCCTTCCTTAAAGCTGCAATGTGGGTCACTGTTCCACAGGGTGCAGTCCCTCAAGGACAGGCTGCTGCAGTGTTACTGCCCCACAGGGTCACAGGTCCTAGCAGAAAACCTCTTCCAGCATGGGCTCTTCTCCTCACAGGTCTGCAGGTCCCTGCCAGTAGTTTGGGCCAGCACAGGGAGTTCCCATGGGTTCACAGCCTCCTCTCAGGCATTCACCTGATCCAGCATGGGCTGTGAGTGGCTCTCTACATCCCTCCATGGGCTGCAGGTGCACAGCTGCCTCACCATGAGAGATACAGGGGAATCTCAGCTCCAGTGCCTGGAGTGTCTCCTCCCTCTCCTTCTCCACTGACCTTGGTGTCTGCAGAATTGCTCTTCTCATGTTCTCCCCCTGCTTTTCTCTGGCTGTAATTACGACTGCACAATAACCTTTTTCTCTTCTTATTAAATATATTATTACAGAGGCATTGCCATCATTCCTGATAGGTCAGCAGCATGTCCATTTTGGAGCTGGCTGGCAGTGTCTCTGCTGGACATGGCAGAAGCTTCTACTAGCCTCTCACAGAAGCCTCCCCTGTAGCCCCCTGCTACCAAAACCTGGCCATAAAACCCAATACAACCTCCGGAAAAAAAAATAAATTCACAGAGATAGAGCAGGGAAATCATAGCTAATGCTGATTTTTAAAAATTTCTGATGAGTGATAAAAAATTTGAGTGCTGACACAACAGAGCTACACTGAGCAAAATAGAGTTTAACTGATATTCAGCAAAAAATATATCTGTGTTCATTTTAAAAACAAACTTTAAAGTATATATAAACCCATAACTATCCTATAACTACAGATGACATCTTTTCCTCTTAAAACATATTTCCTATATGATACTGCTGACATGAAAATATTTTTTTTAATATTTATATATGAAAAAAATAGCAGAGATAACTGAATTCTTTAAAGTTAAAACTTTTTACCAAATTTGTGTAGCCAGTTCAATACATAACTTGTTTTGTGAATATTTTTTGTATATTTTATTGATCATTGTGCTTAAAAATGTATAATTTATTTAAAACAACCTCTAAATGCTAGGAGATAATGAAGTGGGAAATACACTACAGAAATTAGCTGAATTTGGATTGGCGTCTATATTGGATATCCATGGAGTGGCTTCCATGGATTGTCTATATTTTCTGAACATTTGCAAAAACTTAGAGGTGCATTCCTAGCCTAGATAGAAAATCCATCTTGTTTTTCAAACATGTTAAATACATCTCAGTAAACAAGCAATATAAAAACATATAGCTTCGTAGAGAACAATAGTGTTTTGGACCTGCAAGCAACTTTTTCCCCTGTCTGATGTCGCTACTATTTAGCCACCTGAGGTTAGCATTTATTGATTCTGCTTTTACTTTGATTGGATCTTACCTACTTCAGTGCTTCAGTAAATTGAAACCTTCTCCAGTTCATGGAAGAAATCTGAGAGCAGGGCAGTGAGAAAATGTACACTGACCTCAATTTGTTTCAGATGGTATTGGTAAAAACATTGCCATCAGGTTGCAGAAATGACCTCAGCTAGCAAGAGATAAAAATAAAACCTCATATTCTCAACAACCTTTAACAGAAGGAGATTTAGTTATTCCCAAAGTACAAATCACAGCACTATTTTTCTATATTCTGTAAATATGAGAATCTCTATTATCCTAATGATTTTAAAGGTCAGCATCCAAATACATTCCCTGCTGAATAAATCGGCCTTATATGGTGTAAGATTTGTTTCATATCTACAGCGATATTATCCATATTATATATTTTACTGTTTATATGTACTTATATAAGTATCATATAGATATTATAATATGATTAATATAATATAAAATAATATATCTATAGTACAATATAATATTTATTTAAAAAGAGTATAATATAATATTTATAATATAAGAAATAAATCCTCATGCCATGAATCTTTGAAGAGAATAGGAACAAAGAAAAAGTTGTGAAACTAATCTTCTCAATTTAAAAATTGGAGGGTGTCTTTCTTCAGTGATATTTTCTTACTTTTTCCAGATGTAAATTCCCATTACACTTAATATGGTTCTATACAAGTGTTTAAATTTAATGACTTTTTCTCTTCGATTTATGCTTATCCTTGCAAGAGCGCAACTACCACAACATGATCCTCTTGCCCCCTTTCTTCTCAATTTCTCAGGCACAAAACCTCTGCCACTGAAAAGGAGTTGCCATTTATCTCAACTTCTTCACAAAACACATGTAAACAAAAAGATGTTTGTTTTGTTTGCTAAGACTAACTCAATCTGTTTTGAGTTAGCCTTAGCAAACAGCCAAACCCACACCTAGCTGCTCGCTCCCTTTCCCTCCCTAGTGGGATGGAGGAGATAATGGGATGAGAAAGCTCATGGTTCAAGATAAAAATGGGGAGATGGCTTACCATTTACCATAGCAAGCAACAGAGACTGAACTTGTAAAAAAAACCCAACTTCATTTATTTGATATAAGAATAAAATTTAATTACTGATTTGGGTAGTGAAGAAACACAGAAAAGCTTTACAACAGCTTTCCTTCCCCCACTTTCCTTGATCAGATGTAAACAGCACAGGTTGAAGATGTGGGGTTATGGTCAGTAATAACGGGTGGTTCTTTGCTGATACTTCCTTCTCACACTTCCCCTGTGCTCTGGCATGGGGGTTCCCAAGGAATGCAGTTCTCTCAGGAATATCCAACTGCTCTGAGAAGGATCCTTCACAGGTTGCAGTTATTTCCTGCTCCTACATCATAGAGCATCAGACAATTATTTTAGGCCAGGACTCATTTCTGATTTCTAAATTTCTATACCTCTATTGCAAGTAAATATATAAAAGAAAAGGTAGCTCAATGAGGTAAAGTTCAAGGAAACAAAAATGTCCAGGTTTCTTAGAAGTGCATTGTAAAGTTTCAGCAGCAACTGCAGAATCCTCTGATAAAGAACTTCTTGAAACCATATCAGTAAAGTTTATTCGGCACGAATTTGAAACACTGAGCATTCCAGAAACATTTTATGATAAAAATTTTAGCTCAGCACATGTCACATTTGGAAGGGAAGTTGTAGATATTGCTACAGATGGAGGATAGTGAATGTAAATTCATTCACAGGAAATCATTCACACGAATTTAAGTGAATTCACATACATAGGAAGCAAAATCTGCTATAACCCCATCTGCTTGTTTGCTTGGTTTTTTTTTTCCCAGAAATCAGATATCAACTGGGTAAATAAATAAATTCCCACCCTTATCAGTGCTCCATAAGAAGCAGGAGCTTTTTCGTTTGGCTAGGGCTTATTTGTAAGAATCAAAATTTTTGTCTTTTAGTCCACCTTTTTAAAAAAAAACCCTACATGTGTATGGCAAAGATTACCTTTGAATTGATAAGGGCTTATGCTATACACTTCAGTACTCCAATTACCCAACCTTCACAAACAAAAGGGAAAACACCTCCTCATTCTCCATTTTAGATTGTTCTATTAGTCTTCACAAATGAATTATCAACCCAAAGAGTGTTAAGGTTCCACCTCTGTGCTGAGTTACACTACTGGTCAAATTCATAATACCAGAAACTCTGATTTGGCCACCAAAATACAACAAGTAGTTAAAATGCAAGTATTTAAAATCTAAGAACATTACTTGTCTTTAAAAATTACTTCAGTTTTTCTAAAATATTTTAATACAGTACAAAGTTTGTGTTGGTTTGTTATTGTTTTCAATTTGACCTTCAATGTCACATGGTGGTATGTCAAATGAAGCAATTCTGATCATGTGAAATTGGATCGTGTCTCACGTACATCAACAGGATTGATTAAACCTGACAACATATATCAAAATGTGACACATATGCTTCAAAAACAGACATAATGCTGTCTTCTGAAAACAATAGTGTTTCTTAATAATTTCTGAAAGACATATATTTTCCTTTGGGAATAAAAACCCTCACATAACAATAAGGCAAATATTTTCACTGGAACTTGGACATCATAACTAAAGAGGCCAGAGAGAAATAGATAATTTGTCTCCCTTTTAGGAAATTCACTGGTAAACAACCAATATTACTTTCCAATCTAATTCCCATTTAAGATAAAATTTTTAAATAACATTTTGTTATTAAAAAAGTAAAAAGGATATTAATTAGATGCAGAAATAGTCACGAGACAGGAAACACACTGTGTCTCTTTGAGTACTGTCCTAGACATCATTCTTTCGTTGCTGTACCACCTAGCAATATGCTAATGGGTTTCTCAAGGTACAGATGCAGTCCAGTAGACTTATGGTAATTTACCAAATTTACTAAAATGTTCCTACTGGAGATGAGGAAGCAAATTTCTGCTTAACAAAGAAGAAAAGATATTACATTCAAATTTAATCTAAGAAAAATCAGAAATATTTTCATATTGTAAGTTTTTATAGAAATTTCTATAAGTTCATTTTATCATATTAATTTCAACTGAGTTATGAGTCAGCCATAAAAATCCAAGAGAAAATTTAGGAAATAATGTATTTCAATAAAACAGAATCTGGATTCAAAATGCTTAAATACTTCATTCTCCCTTAGGATTTATTTACACACTGCCTTTCCCATCTCCTCCCCACCTTTTTCTTGTACCTGAGTAGCCCTCTGTAATTCAGAATGACAGCAGCTTACAGTAAAATTAGAAATAAGGAAGGTACTTGTTTACTAACAATGCAAAAACAATAAAAATTGTTTCCCTGAACCCAAAAGAAATAAACCAGCTGATGATTTTTGTGCTCATTCTTCATTTAACCCTGACAGTCCTTCAGCAAAGACTTTTCTAGTGGTGATTTTAGCAGCCTGTATGCATGGCCCAGCAGCTTTGTCTGTCTCTTTCCACTGTGCATCTTGTATTTTTAACGCCAACGCAGAAGTACACGAGGAGCTGTTCATTTATATGTTTGGGTTGCAAAGCCTTGATATTCTGCAATGTGATACCACACGTGCATCATGGGGCTCTTTTATTCCTCTTAAATTAAGGCAATGGTTAAACCTCCAGCTTCAGTGACACAAAACCAGACTGGCGACACAGAGCAGTCTCTGGTAAAACACAAAGTACAAAGCATCTTCATAATGTTCTCATTATGTATTTTTGTCAAGTCCCTTATTTCTGTGGAAGTCTGAAAAGACATCAATATAAATTCAAGTCACATTTAAGCTTTTAATGGTAATCTATCGAGAATAAAGATTCATATGGTTTGCCGTATGAATATTTTTATTTATATTGTCAGAGATTTAGGACCTCAAAAGAGCTACAGTCCTGAAGTCCTGTGCTATTTTCATGTGCTACCTTTCCTTCATGCAGAAATTATAAGATATGTAGATGATTTTGAAATGGGTTGTCTGCTGACAGAAATTACAATCCAAAGAGGCAGTGGTTAGATTTGGCAGCAGTGCTGTCTTTGACACTGGGTAAAGAGAAAAAAGAGGAAGAGAAAAAAATGTTACTGAAGGCTGAGGAAAACAGAGCTTTTTTGTCAAGTTTTTTTTCATTTCTAAGTATCTACCCTAGAGCATTTTACTCTTCCTGTACTTCATTAATTCAGTTGCTTATGTTTCACAGTACAGATTTAACTCATCCAAAACTAACAGTGAAACAGTTATTTTTAAACATTATTTCCCAGTGTTGTTAGCTATTTTTGTAAGTATTTGGGATGTATCAGCACAAATGAAGACTGACCTTAGTGCTGACCTTAGTCTTAGTTCTTCCACTGTGCAGCTAAAGAGACAACTGAGAAAGTGGACAAGTTGGAAAACATGAAGCAATTTTGCATGCAGGTGCCTAGTTTTTGGCAGTGGGCTTTTTTAGGACAGTCTCTGTGACATAGCCAGTCTCAACTGACTCCAGTCAATTCATCTTTCCAATCTTCATGTAGATAAAGATATTAAAAATAGGATTTTTTCACCTTCCAGCAGGAGCTCAAAACCACTATTTGAGGACTTAAGGGTGAAAAACAAGTGATACACTAAGACAAGAATACCTGCACAGAAACTGATACCTCAGAGGGCAAAAAGCAGCCAAAATAGGGAGGGAATTAATGTAGTCAGAGAGTTGGAGAAAATCAGATGAACTACAACAGATAAGAGCAGAGTAAAAAAATTAGTCCATTTACTAAATGCTAAAAGGATGAAATTAATGATGGTTTTAAATTGCTGAATTATTTTAAATCAACTTGGCAGTAAGATAGAAAATAGTCAACAGCAGTTTTGGCAATTAGAAAGTAATGAAGAAATTGTAAAGTCATCTATTAAAAAAATAGCCAGAAAAGGAGAACCCAAATAATTGAAATGCATGCAAATGAACTAGTCAGATAAACGTTTCATTCAGTAATAATATCATGTTCCTACTTCTAAGCAAGTGAATGCTTTCATGGACGACAACAGCATAACAATACTTGTGTGATTAAACTAAGCAGCCATCTAATTACGCGCTGAATTACAGCTTATATAAGGTCATAAAGAGATTTCCTGGCTTACAACACTCCTATATGATCTTCTGGAAATATATTTATTGATTTTAACTCTCATCTCATTCAAACTGAGTTGCACACCACATTCACAGGACCCACAGATCCAGAACAGAAGGTGCAACATGGATGACTGACTCTAAAATTTTAGAATCTGGTCCCTGTGTTTGAGATTCAGTTTCTTGCTCTGTGTAAGTATCTTATAATACGAAGTTGTTGATTAAAAACATCAAGAATGGTGCTGATGATTCCATCCTCCTTAGGTGGAAGATGCCTGTATGTGTGCAGCTCTACCAAGTCTCATTCCGGCATCTAACAGTCCTATTCTGAGTTTGCAGTGTCTCGACAGTGGCTCACAATTCTGGTCAGGGGCAGAATGTGAATTAGTGTCAGAAGGTGCGCAATTAGTGACCATTTGTAGGATGATGAAACTGTTATTTCAAATCAAATTAGAATGAGGGAAGTCCCATGAATATTTTTACTTCTGGGTTGAGTATCCTGACAACTGAAGTATTGTATAACAAGCAAGGCTGACGCTGCATCACAGAATTCAATTGAATTAGTCAGGTTTATATCATACCTGATAAATCAATCTTTTTAGGATGATTAAATGTCCAAAAGTTTGTTTCATACCTTGCAAATATCCTTAAGTAAAGATAGGTGCTTATTTGCCAGTTATGAGCATTCATAATACCAAATAATGTAAAGTTTTCCAAATACTTTTGCTCTTATGCTGGTATTTCAGACCTGGCAATACATCAAAATTCTGATCTTGGACAACTTTTATCTTTGTAAGTTTGTTCTTTCTTTCCCTGATGCTTAAAAGTAATTCTAATGCTATAGAGAGCAGTTTCACAATTAATCCCAGTTGCTGCATTTGGACATACTTTGTAATGAACTAATTAGAATGCAGCTGTAGCATGTCTTTTGGAGATAGATCTAAATGACACCTTTTACATAACATTGTTAACTGCTAATACATACAGATGATTTTTTCCTTAAAAGAGCTTCATACTTTGATGTTCAAATGGTTGATAACATGAAAAAAAAATACAGTTTTATGTATTACTAACATTTTTAATCATCTTCATGCTTATTTCATAGGCTTGCACTCTATATTTTTTCCACAATCAGTACTGCATGTGGGACTACAGATATTGATCATCATGCCAAATCATATTCTTGGAAGAGAAACAAACAGGCTTTCAAGAGATGAACACCTTTTAAGTATCTTCCATGTCATCCTATTTGGCAGGACCAGACTCAATAGAGAATTGTTTTTCTTTACTCTTAAATCTTTTCCTAGTTGTAGTCTTTGTTTCACCTTGAGGGGAAATTGCTTTTTCCTGCTATAATAATTTTCTTTACACTTGAGGACCAGATATCTTTATAAGGGATTAATCCTCAAACCCCTGTGGGCTAAGTACATGTAAATGCATTGCTCTATTAGTCATACTTGACAAATCTGAAGAAAAAAAGCAATCCTTGTAAGGGTTTTATGGAAGCACTAGGTTATAACTTGTACAGCAGCAAGGGAATCAGCAGGAAACACCAAATACTCAATAGTTCCCTCTTCCCTAGGGTGTCTTCCTCAGAAAAGTAGCAGAGTTAATCCCCTTCTGACTGTCTCAAAGAACTGATTCTTTTGGAACAGAACAGGAAAAGAGGGATCTCCTGATGCTATCTATGAAATCATACCTAAGGCCTAGAATTGCCCTTAACTTCCATGGCACTATTTTACATTTTTTGTTGGCAGCATCTGTGACTTAACATAATTTATTTTCCCTGAACTACGCTTAATATTCATAAGACTTGTTACTCCATCCTTCCCTATAGCATACTTCTAAGAAACATAATTGAAAACACAACCCATATAAATGTTATAAATGATGTTTTATGACATTTTTTTGTTCGTGTCTGCAGTGGTTAGAAGACTTTCTTGTCATCACTGTGTGAGTAAGCAGCAATAATTTTCCAATAAGTGAAAGAGAAATTATTAAAAGTTAGCTGAAAAAGGGAAGTAAGCATTATTAGGCAATTTTCTTGAAAATAAAGGGCAAAGTAAGTAGACAAATGATAATTACACCTCAGAATTTTACTTTATTTTCTCACTTTTTTTTTTTTAATGTGCGTATGGTTACTATTGAAATATTTCTGAGATATGCTTATCTTTCCCAGTCCCAGGCTTAAAAAGGTGAAGGTGACAGATTATTTGTTTAATAATTCATTTGTTATCACAAATAGTGCTTGTCAGCTGCTACATAGAAAAATCTTCATTTATGTTCTGTTCAAATGCAAATTTATAAGAAAACTCTTAAATTTTCTGATGAAAAAAAAACAAGCTTTGAACTCCTTACATTTGTGTACCATAAATGTTTCTTATAGTCTTCGTTCCTACACTAGTAGGTCTAATATATGCAAGTTATCTTTCCAGGAATTGGTAAATTAGGATAAATTGTTGGCAATTATTAAATTATTATTGTCCAATATGATTCATCTCTCCTGAAAAGTGTAGGTATTTCAAATATGCTTCATAGTTCATGTTTCCTGACAAATAAGGATGAATGCTTGAGACTTGTGCTCCTGAACAGCACCTTCTGATAGCCAACAGCTAGTGTTTGTATCAAGACGAGAGGAATCCTTCTTCTGTAGGTTTTTAGACCAGGAAAATACCTTAGGTGTGTGCCAAATCTCTCTTTCCCTGACATTTCAATCAGTTGTGAAACCATTTTCATTTAGATTCACTGATGACTACTTACCATTAAATGTAGCTGTTTTTAAAGAACCATAACTCAATTTCTGCAGCAGTTGTTTTATCTAACTGTTAACTAAAAAGTTAGCTGCTTATATCTATGGAAAAGATTGTGCACAAAGTGCTCTTGGCCCATTGAATTGTCTTTAACAAGGCCTTTGACATATTCTCTTTAAAGCCAAATTGGCAAGAGATGGACTGAATAAGGTGAGTAGAAAATTACCTTGACTGTCAGGCTGAGATAGTAGTGACCAGTAGCACAAAATCCTGCAGGCACTCAGTAATGGCATCTCTCAAGGATCTATATTGAGGCCAATAGAGTTGATAAATTCATTAATGATCTGAGTGATGCAATAGAGTGGGTAGAGTACCTCCTCCATGAATCTTATAGAAGACAAAAAATTGAGAGGAGAAATTGGCCAACTGAACAATGGAGCTGCTGTGTGAAGGGACATCAATAAGCTGGAAAATTGAGATGAAAAAATTTAATGAACACCAACAAAGGTAAATAAAAATTTCTCTTCTAGAAAAAAACCCTTACTATCCTGTTGGGCAAATAACTGCAACCAGCAATGGATTGCAGCACAAGAAGGTTATGGACATGTTGTGCAGAGTGAGTACAGAAGAGAGACACCAAGAGATTAGAAGGATGGAGCACCTCTACCGTGCGGAAAGATTTTGAGAAATGGGTTTGTTCAGCCTGGAAAAGAGAATGGTTTGAGGTGACCTGATTTCATTCTCCTGTAGAGGATCAGACTCAAGCATGTTTTGTGTCAAACATTCTTGGTGTTATGACAAGAAGTCAGAGGAGAAGGTCTCACATAGTGGGTCTGTGCTGTTCCAAGACAACTTCCGGCTCCATCTTGAACCTCATGCTCAGACCCCGGTCACTGTGGCCCCGCCAATCACTTCTTGGGGAAGGCCTGGCTGTGCATATGTAAACAATACAGTGTAAAAAGCCTAGTGGCATACAGCAGGTGAACTATATAGGAGGGTGGAATGGGTCCCCTCCCTCTCCTTTCTCTGGCTCTCTTTCTCTTCTATTTCTTCTCTTTTTCTCTTCTGCTTTCTTTGTCCTGAGACCCCAGCTCCAGACCACCCACATGGCAGGACCAATGCAGGATCTAAGGACTGGTGATATTTTCTTTCTGCCCTTGTTTTGCCTGAGTAAAGCACAGCTATCTCAGTGTAAGAGACCGGAAGGATTTCTGCTTCCAAACATTTCAGGAGGGTGTGTGTGGTAGAAGGCACAGGTCAGGCCTTGCTCTGGTGAGGTGATGCCCTGCTCTGCACACTCCATTCCCCCTGGGGCTGTGTCCCACCCTGCAGTGGCCAATCTCTGGGACAACAGAGGCAATGCTCCACACCTGCCTCTGGAGCCCCTAACTCAGCTCCTGAGCAGCCACCAGACAGGAAGTCTCACCTGGGAGAAGGGCTCAGGAAAACCAAAGGGTCTTTAAACTGAAGCATGAGGCAAACATATATCATGACCCTACCTTTCCTTGGGTGTTATATCAGCTGAGACACTGCTGGAACCCAAGAGTGGTAGCTAAATTTATCCTTTTCTGTATCTTTTCTGTCTTACTATCTTTCTTATACTAATTCCCTCTTCCTGAAGTTTTGAGTAACTTGAAATCAGATAGATTTGGGGTTTCCTGAGTGGAATGATCTAAATTAATGCTTTGTGAAATGTTTTATGTAGGTTGAATGCTGCCCCAAACTTTTGCCAAAGTTCTCTGATTTTCTGAAGTTGCCAGTAAAATCTGGGACTGCACTTGGAATACTGCACCAGGTTTTGGGCTCCTGTATACCAGAGCGACTGGATATGCTGAAGCAAGTGTATCAAGGGACACGCAGAAAGCTGGAAGGAAGCTGGAACATGACGTATCAGGAGGAGCAGAATCGCTGAGCCCATTCAGTGGTGAGAGGAATGAGCCAAGGAGACACTGCTGTTTATAATGGCAGAGCAAAAGACAAAGACAGGAGCTTTGTAAACTGTGATCAGGGGTAAATTATGAGTTGTAATATGAGTTGCAATACTCAACTTTTCAACTCAGCATAAAGAAATTAAATTTTGTCATGAGGATGGTCGAACACTGGAACAGGTTGCCTGTGTAGTCTCCATCACTGTAGAGATTTAAAGTACCCTTGTCGGAGCAGATATTACCTCTGGAGGTCCTTTGAAGCAACATTGTTCTATGTGTCTATGACCTACATGAATAATTGACAGAAAATCTGCCAGTGAAAAGCAGCAGACTGCTGTTCAGAAAAGACCCCATAATCTAAATGTGTATTTTTCATGCATAGCTTCAGTTCATAGGCCATACACAAAGAAAAGCCAAAGAAGTGAGTCTGGAGGGTTACCTTTTCCAATAAAAGGCGTGTTTACCTTTTGAGTGTATATACCAATTTTGAGGGAGGAACAGGGAAAATAACCAAAAAACTACCCAACCCTCATTACTAATTCTAGCTGTATCATTGGATGAGTTATCCTTATACCTAAAGGGATGATACAAAAAACTCAGTGACATTTTCAGCATCTAAGCAAATGGCTTGACACTAGCAGTGTTGACAATAGAGGCGAGTACTGTTTTGTCTAGATAGTATATATGGACTCCTTCTTAGCTTTAACCTTGGAGTCACCTCCATTCTTTTTCCATAACCACTGAATTTTGCTTATACTGAATCAAACATCTGTTGCTCATCAGTGACTCGGAATCACTTTCTACATCCAGTGATAGCATATAATCCTCCATCCATTTGCAACATTTCTGGCTTAATCAAAGTATTTTCCAATATCCAGGAAATCCTCCATTCCCTGATTTGACATTAAATAAACTATGAGAGACAGGCTGTTGCCAAGAAAAGGGGATAGAAAACTCAAACCAGGCAAATGTTTTCTGTCTTTTCCAGACCCATTTGAACCAAAGAGTACTTTTTTCAGTATAGCAGCCAATCTGACATAAAATGACAAGACTGAGTTGCAACATTTTTGATTTGAACATGTTTATCTCAATGCCCTCCAATCTGTAAGTAAAAAAACCTAAAGAATTTTGAGGCTTTTTTAGTGAATGAGCATCTATAGAACTGTGAATATAACTTGGCTAAACAAGAGCAGTAGATTGGCAGCTGATAAGCCTGTCAATTTAACCTTGCTATATTCAGTGAATATTGCAGAATGCTCAAAATGGTGAGGGAGAAAATTATCTCTTAACTTATGCTATCTTTTCCCCATATAGCAATGTAACTTTCTCATCTGCATTGCAATTCTTTTTCCTAATGAAATGAACTTTTCCCTAATGTCAGTTGTGGATGCTCTGCACTGGAAGTGTTTAAGGCCAGGTTGGATGGGATTTTTTGAGCAATCTGGTTTAGTGGAAGATGTCCCTGCCCAGAGCAGTGGGGCTGGAACTAGATGATCTTTAAAATCCCTTTCAACACAAGCCAGTCCATAATTCTAGCACAATCTGTCACTTCTCCAAGTGGAGAAACGCTATGCTGTACCTTGTTCCCAAGAGCAAGGATGAACTGGTGAGGAATGTGAAGCTCAAGGGAAAGCTTGTCTGCAGTGACCATGAAATAATGGAGTATGATACACTCAGGGCAATGAGGATGGTCTACAGGAAGCTCAGTACCTGGGAATTTGGGAAAGCAGATTTTGGGCTCTTAATTACCTGCTTGGTAGAGTATTGTGGAATAAAGCCCTGGAGAGAGTGGGGGGACAAAGAAAGCTGGTTGATAATCAACTATCACTTTCTCCAAGATCAGCAGCAGTAAAGGGTAAATTGGGAAAAAAAGGTCCAGGAGGCTTGCATGGATGAACTAGGATCACCTGGACAAATCAAACACACAAAGGAAGCCTACAGAGGTAGAAGCAAGGACAGATAGCCTGTGAGGAGTACAGACAGATTAGCCATGTAAACATTGTTTGGTAAGAGGTCTAGCAAGAATTTGCAGTCACTGAGTAATAGACACCAGCCCTTTATGTAATACAGGTTTGTGTTTGGATTAGGAGAAATGGTTTTATAGCTGTAATTAATACATACAACATTTTTTTATTAGACCAGTTGCAGTAATGGTAACACACAAATTAATAAAGAAAGAAAAGATTAAAAATACCCTCGTTATTATTATTACAAAATTAAATAATTTTTCTTTGGTGTTCTATTCAGCCTTCCAACCTGTGTGTCTCTGGGACCCCAGATAAGTAATAACAGCTTTTCTCAGATGAGATGGTAGGTTAGCAATTAATATCCCAAGGTCTGTGCCAGAATGGTTGGATGATTGCAAAAGTAGTGGTATATGTGGTTTATGGCTAGCTGAATTGCCAGAAATTAATTTTTTTTCCCCTCTCATTTTTCTTTTTTTTTTTTTTTTCCACCATCCTGACTATCTAGAGATACCCTTCAGGGCAAAGAAATCAGAACATCGATAGCTCAGTAAAACCTCCCTATCTTCTGCTTGAGGGAGAAAGTAGTCATGAACCTTAAGAGAAGGCAATCATAAATGAGTGAATATAATGCCAAAAGAAAGGAATGCATACCAAAATTTTTATTACAGCAGTCTTATCTCTGTTAACCATGCTTTTCTGTAATAATTAGGTAATTTACACTTTTATAACTCCACTAATAACAATAATTGTTTTGTTTGAATAAGGTAATTACTGTTCAAATTAGATTAATATTAAGCTCTTGCATTTCATATGTCCTTGCACCCATAGTAAGATATGTGGTGTAAGATATACTGGAGTGTTTAAAGACAGGATGTTTCTCAAGGCATATGAACACCAGTTTCTCATCTCTATCCCTTGTATGGAAATGGCACCAAAATGCCCATATGTACTTAAGGCCAGGCTTTGTCTGAGACAAGTATATCCAGTTCATCCAAACTAGTACTGTAATGTACTTTTGTTCAAGTTTGAATACAATATTCTAAATGTGTTTTGTCCACTTTCAATAGGACAGTCTGGACCTTATTTTCTCTCACAGGGAAATGAATTTATTCCCAGATTTTGTAAAATTTTTAGCTAAGATATTCACAAGGGTAATAAAATTCAAGCATTAGCTAAAAATATGGATTAGAAAATTATAAGGGTGGGGTGGTTTCATATAGTGATTAAATTCCTCGCTTCTGAATCTCTAACTAATTCCAGAAGGTATCTAAAATCAATAGTGCATGGTTTAAAATGCAGATGTCCCTAGATGCCTGGTTTGAACTACTTTAGTCTCAAGAAACAGATGTACATTTTACAGCCAGACTGCCACTGGATATAAACAGAAGATATCCAGGGAGCCGTGATAGGAACTACAACTTTCTCTTCTCTTCTCTCACATAAGCAACTTAAAAATGATTCTAGGAGGAAAACTCTACATTAGGTCCCATCAACTAATCCACTGTTCATCACCCTCTGCAGAAGGTGGGAACTAATGCTGTGGGGAAAGTGTGTGGAACAGAAACATTATAGGATGATCTCAATGGTACAATCTCTAAGCTCCAGTCAATTAGTAGTCAAGAAGCTTCCAGAACCTTATGCTGCACCTGAATGACCACAAGAGTTTCCTCACATATTTGCTTTCTTGCCTGCAGAAGAGGCTAGTTTCAAAAGAATGCAAGGAGTTCCCTCATTGGAGATACCCTTCATTTTTGTGAAGAGTTCTATTATGTGGGAGAGATATCTACTTATTACTCTTTGGGTAAAGGTAGATTAACCAATTCTTTGGTTATTTTGACAAAGATTTAGTTCTTGTCCAATCTTTCAAAACAGCTTTTGTTTTGAACACTTAATGGGTGGGTGCACCAACAGTGAAACATGAGGGAAAATCCCATTCAAACACAACAGTTCAAGAGTGTTTTGACAAAAGGTACTCAAATAACAATATTATGATTCAGCTGAAGTGTTTTTAAGAATAACTCTTTAAAGGCAGGTTACTATTTAAAATTCCCTGTGTCATCCTCTGAATGTTGCTAAAAATACTTGGCTCTTTTCTGAGAAGTACTATTGAAACAATCTTAGTCACTAATAAAAGGGTAGATATTAAATTTTAAACAGAATTTTTTTTTGCATCTTGAATCAAATTGATATAAATGACTATGAAATATTTACAAAGAAGAATGGTTTTTGTTAGAAAATATTTAAATACAGAAATTATTTCTTCAGAAACCTATCTCCTGACAATTGGTCTGGTCTAAATTCTTACAAATCAAGGTCTCCTTTTAAGATGTTGCCATATATTAAACTGTAATTAATTCTATTTTGGCTTTAAGATTTTCAGGAAATAAAAAGTTTACATTTTGAATAAAGTTAAATTGTCTGATTAAAAAATAAAGGAGCAAGAAGAAATAATTAAAATTTTAAAAGTAACACGATCTACAAAACATAACAAAAAACAGCTATAAGGTGAAATAGTTGTACATAGCACAAGGCTATTAGGTCAATAAGACTTTTCATATTTCAGAAATTAAATTATGCTGCAGATATTTCCAGGCATTAGAACCTATTCATTCAGCTTTGATGGTCTTAGGAGCAGTTGATTTTGATTATCTGGGTCCCACTTTGTCATTGTTTTTCTGATCACCATGTGGTCATTGGTTTTTTGTCTGTTTTTTTGAATTTTCACTTGCTAGACACACTAATAGTAGCCTTTAAAGTTAGATGTTGGCTAACTCCTGACAATAAAATGTAAAACAAACATCCAGATTAAATATTTTGCCTTGTCTGTCATAGGGCCCAACTGCAGGGCTTATGTTAATAATGTTTTCTGCAATACAGGTCTGAATACTCTTGATAATATAACAGCAGAAGTGAATACCCAGTTACTTCATTAAAACTAATACTTAGATTAAACAACAAAGGGTAGAAATTTTCTTTACTGCATCCCTAAATATTACAGGTAGAGAGACACAATGAAAAAAATGATAATTTTTGGATTAATAATCCTTTTATTAAAACAGTGGAGAATAATAAAATATCTTGAATATGAATTATCAGGATCACTTCCTTTCTGTAACTACTTTCAAGGTTTATCTTCCCTGTTGAGAAAGTGTATTGTTAATTTGAATGGTCTATGAACACAAACCAGACTGTAGTTAAACACATAGGATACCCGTTTCAAATAATCATGGTGTTCTAAGACAACTACTTTAGTGACAAAACAGAATTTTTTAATGATGACTGAATTTGTAAAGAAAACATCAAACCCAATCCCATTAAACACTTTTTACAATGTAGATGGATTTTCTCATAATCCTGACCCTTTTTCCACCAATTTTCACTCAGTCTTATTCTGTATTATTTTTTCATTCTGCAGTATAAATCTTTGACATACAGAAGCTACAAATGAAAAAAACACATTTCTGTCTCTCTTTGATATAAGGCTCCAATGTTATTCTTGAGAATAGATTCACTTTGGTTCTGAAATTCCATGAAATGACCTTTCCCTGTGAGAAACAATTCTCCACCTTTGGCTAACCAAACTATGATGGCGGGAGAAAAAAATATTGTGTGCCTGCTGGAAAACCCTAAATAACAACCTGAATTATTAGCACAGCTCTGTTTCAATGATGTTTACATCTTTTTTTTTTTTTTTTTACTTGCAGTATCAGCTTACCCATTATTGTTCTGTTCCTCACTTCAGTGAACAGTCTCACTCTACAGAATTGCTTAATATTAAATAATCCAAGCACATAACTTTCTGGATTTATTTATGCAATTACTTTTTTTAAAAAAATAATCACAAATCTACTTTATCTCTCAAGAAGACTTCACAGTAATTGTATTTTTCATTACAGGATTACTTTCTTTTGTTACCTCTGTACTTTAGCCCACTTGAATACTTCCCATTACTTCATCTTGAAATATGGAGAATCACATAGTGGGATTTTCTAGTCACTAGATACTCATCATCATTTGATATTATTGATCAGCAGAGTTTAAAAACAGTGAGGAAAAAATAGAAAAGGACACTTCAAGGATGTTGTTTCTGTTGGCTATGGAGAAGTTAACTTTTAGGAAACTCAGTTTCGCAATAATGCACAGGACATGCTTGTGCATTCAGGATCACACCTCCTCTGCTCAATGATGCTCTCTGCACAAAGCCTTTTTCCAGTGCTAATTTACAGGTCTGCTGGTTGTAAAGACCAGATCATACAAACTCTTTATGAGGATATTTTCAGTACCTTCCTCAAACAGTGAAAAAACCATTAACCCTTGACAGCATAAGAACGTTGGTGATCTAGGCCTTGGTAACAGTCCAGAGCTATGTATTGATAATTTTTCCAGGACAATAAAATGGTACTAGTCACACAATAAACTTAAAGGTCAATTTAGAATGCAATCTTTTCTCTTTTAAATTTCTTTTATACCTTTGAAGAAGAAAGAGGCCAGATCTAGGTATCTTAATCACATGAACAGTTTCTCTTCAGTAGTTGATTAATAAATGTAGCCAGAATGACATAAGGTTTACTCTCTAAAACAATTTTTTTCATTCTGTTAACTGGTTTAAAGAGCCTTCAATGTCCTGTAATTTTAAATGTGATTTGAAAATTTTTTCTCTATCAGCACATTAACATGCTCTTGTACATTGTCTTAAAGATGGAAAAAAGGAGACAATAAACCCAAAACAATTCTATTTTTATAAATATAGGAAGAATAAACTTGAACATTGATTGAAGTTGCTAAATAAAAACACAGAAATAGAAATTCAAATCTGAAATTTTTAAATCACTGTAATGTTTCCAAACTTTTATTGACTTTCTTTTTGAAGCATTTCTTCTGCTCTTTCTTCTTATGTAACCCGAGCTATGTTTTGCAAAACTTTGTAAACACCCTCATCTTCAATTGAATGCAGTCAGAATTCTTATGAAGCTTTGAAAAACAGATTTCTTTCACAAGTTTTCCACGACACCCTTAAATTGCATAAAATTGGCGTATGTTTCATAAATTATAGGTTGTTAATGACCTTAATCTCTCCTTATTTCTGTGTGCTGGATATTGATTCTGTAGCCTGTGATCACTTTATTCTGTATGTTAAGGTTACTGTATGGTGCTGCAAGCCTTAATGGATTAAAAGTATGATTAGGAAAATAATAAATGTTATGTGATCTTTGTGGTCCATTGCACAGATATCTGTTACACTTGACTGTGCTGCATAACAATATAAAGTGTGGATCCATTCTGTCAGTTATGGGACAGTAAAATCTAGAAACTATATATTTTAAAATTGTTATTAATAGCTGTTTCTCCTTGGTTTACTTGTTTTCCTTCCCAGTAAAAAAAAAAAAAATAGTTCACATTTTGACTTTTTAACATCTAATTCAAGTATTGGAAATCTTCTGAACTCCATTTGTTCATAGGTGATGAAGGTACAACAAGGAGGTACAAGAAAGACAAATACCTGGAGTCTCAGAATAGCAGCTGAATAAAAAATATGCTGTGTACAGTGAGCCAGGACAAGGCTCTAACATGATAATCAGACTGAATAAGGCCAGCTTAAAACCAGTAACAGAGTAAATGGTGTGTTAGGATAATAGGGTGCTGAAAGGATTGATGCCCTGCAGCTGAAATCTCTCTCTTCTTCCTGGAAGATTTTGTAATGGAGAATTAAGCACTGTCTACCTCAGGCTTACTCAGTCAGAATGTATTTCTGCAGATGAAGCTGCTGATATGACAAGTAAAGGCGCAGGGATAAGTCTTATAAAGCTTTAGTGCTTGCAGGCATGAGTCCCTGCACGTTGAGCAGGCAGGGTCAGCACTGTATCCTCCAGACAGTAACAAATAGAAAACGCTGTGTAGGTATAGAACAATAGTTGATGGAAAAATAAATCAAGCATTATACTGTAGGGTCTGGTGTTACTATGGAGAAATGAGTCCCTCAGGGGTCTGCAAGGAAGAGCTTTGATATGCAAACCTGCTAAGTCTTTGGAAAGCATAATGCACTGAAAAAATGTACACACAAAAAAAAGTCTGGTAGGTTCATTACTATACAGGAGCTCACTCACTAATAACAGGGTTAATAATAAGCAGAACACGAGTAAATGGGAAATAGGAAAAAAAATGCAAAGGTGACATAATTACATATCTTCTGAAAATTCCACTATGTATTTCACACATACAAGCCAAAAATTGCCCTCTCAAACCAATATGCATTTTAAAGTTTTAGCTTGCCAGAAGAATATGCCTTTTTAAAGGCACTTCTGTTGCAAAACAAGTAGAATTCTGTGATTCATCCAGCTTTAAAAATGAACTTTTTCTGTGTGCTAGTTGACTAACTGGAAAATTAGAGGCATTCAAAAAGAAAAGAGAGAAATAAACAATATGAAAATTATTTTACACTAATGCATTTTTATTTCTTGCTAGAAGTAAGCTTACGTTTTTTAACCAATATTTTCCATGACTACTGGAACTAATGATGTGTGAATTTATGGATTAGCAATTAGCTGGTGATTAGCTTTGTGTCTGAGAAGGTGAAAATTACAATCAAGAGACAATAATTTTTTATTAATATTAGGGTAATTTTAAAAGATCTCTCTGTTGGTTCTCCATGGTTCAGTAATGCTTCTGCTTTCACAGTTTTCTTTACCATACTCAGAGTACACTGGCAGTATTTTTACTTGGTCTATACCGTTCAGGAAATATATGCAAAATTACAATTATAATGAAGAATATAATTTTTTATATTATTTTATGAAACTAATGTTAGTTTGGAAGTTAAATGCTATCTCCCTTTCTCACATGCAGAGCATAAACTTCTGCTAGAGGCCTTTTTTCTTCCTAAGACAAATGTATTGGGCATGGCTTTCTCTTACTTAAAAGGGTCTTCACGGGCTTTCCCCATGCCATAAAAACAAGATAATGACATATTTAGAGAATTTTATAGATTCTTTTTTGATAGAAAATTTTTTTACATGGTAACAATCACTCTTTATGGTTCTCTAATGCCTTTCTGTGGAGGTTATTTTTTTTCCTAAAATATTAGGAAGGATAATAACCAGAGAGATATTCAGCCATCTCCAGGAAAGCAGAGCCTCATCATGCATAATGATAATTGAGAAGAAAAATACCATCACTCCAAGTGACCTTCCTTCCTCTTTCCTCCCCCGACTTCTATTGCTGGGCACCACATCAAGTGCCATGGGACATCCCTTTGGTCAGACTAGGTCAGCTGTCCTGGCCGTGTCCCTCTCAGCCTCCTGTGCATCCCCCACAGTCCTTGCTGCTCTGGCAGTGTGGGGAAGCAAGAAAATCCTGGCCACTCTGTAAGAGCTGTACAGAAAATGAAAACATTCCCAAGTTTTTATCATTGTTTTGATCACAGATCCAAAATAACACCATAGGAACTACTTTGAATACAATTAACTCTATCACAATAGAAACCAGAAGAATTCAGGCCTTTGTTGTATTATTGTAATTTGACAGGATTTGTATTATGGTGTGTTTTGTTTAAGGATTTAGATTTTAAGTCTTTATTTTTCTTTGTGGATAAAAGATTTCTTTATTAGACTGAGATGCCTTTTATTTATTAGTCTATTTATACCCATGTTATGATGTGAGTATAAACCCAACAACTTCAAGTGGTCTTTTCACTGTATCCTATTTTGCTCTTACCAAAATTTGAAGTAATAGCATGGAAAAAACTCATTTTTCTTAATTATTTGCCAGAACTTTCTCAGTAAGCTATTCTCCTGTAATATCTGGGAGAACTTCATGTCATCTCTGTTCAGATGCTGAGAGTGGATCTACTTTTAATTTGTTCTGAATTCTACAGAAAATATCTCATTTGTTGTCCAGAAAGATCAAACTCAGCATATATTTTTAATTTCTTTTTCTGGATTTTTTAAAATAGATTCTGGGTTTTACTGGAGAGTAGACTTTTTTTTTTGTGATAACAAATGTTAAGTACTATTATTACTTTTCTATATGGAAGATTACAACTGTTTCCAATGTGCCAGAATTTTGTGTAAGCCAGAACTTTCATGGGGATCTACCCAGATCTTTTCTTGTCAGTTAATGAATCTTGATGAAGGCATAAGATGCTTTTGTTGTAGTACATACATGATCTAAATACATTTCAATATGTTTAGATATGTTTAGATATGACTTCTTGAACACTGAAATACATTCCTTAATAACTTTGTTAATATTAATAAATTACTATTAATAACTTAATAAAAAAATTGGAGATATTGACTTTCTTTCTTTACACAAACTGGGGACTCTGCACTTCTTGTCTCTCCTTTTCCTTCTTATAGACATTTTTCCTTTAAATTGCAAAAATGTGTTATTTAAATATATCTTTATGTATGTAATTTGAATAAAGTATAGTATTTCTATCACACTGTGATTGCATCCAAAAATTTGAACTTGCTTACTATGGTATTCTTCACATTGTCCATCTCTTTTTTATAGTTCTTGCTTTCTACATGAGGATTATGCTAAAAATATGAATAATATATGCAATCTAGTAGCAGTTTCCATGCTAAATTGTCATTGCCTCCAACTTTGTTACCTTCAGAATGTGTGAGGCTTCATATGGCTGTCCTCCACAGTTGTACACAAAGTTAATTTTAATGAGATGTGACATGAACAAAAGTGTTGGTTGTAGTTACTGTTCACATTTTTGGTCTGAAACAGGTATGTCTCAGGCATGTTTCTGGGCATATTTTGTTTTACATTTCCCCCTTAACAATATAAAAAAATGTTAACTTTCTAGAAACAATGATCTTTTTGTATGGAAAAAAGTTTTTAATCAGAGAAGAATAGTGCTTCCTTTAATCAGAGAAGAATAGTGCTTCCTCAAAATTCAGTTAAATAAAGGTCATAACATAGAATTTAATGTGAGGGCTTTTTTTTTCTTGTGTTAAAGATTTTCACTATAACTTTTTATTTATCGGAGACAGAGGGGATATGACAGTATTTCTTAAACCTCAAAAAGTTATCTTCATTTTGATTTAATTCTTAGCATTGAATATGAAAAAAAATTAGTTCTATAGAGATGCTTCTTTAAATATTGAGAAAAATATTAAATATTGAGAAAAAAAACCCACATTTTTTATACTTTCCTATACATTCTACATGTATTTTTTTAAGAGATTATGCCAAATTAATTCCAGCATTTTTACTCTATTAATATGTGTCCATACATAAGTCCTGTATATTGGGCTTCTTACTGTTCATGTAGTTTAATAAGGTTGATAAAAGAAATTTGGGGGTATTTTGACACTGTAATGCAAACTGCTAACAAAGCAAAGATGTGATATTCATGTTACAGTAGGAAAAAAATATATATACCGACATGATGCATAATTCAAAATTAACAGGATATCAAAATACATTCTGATTCCTCTTCTGTTGGAGTAGGAGAAATCAATATTTTTGGCTGATACTTTGACAAGTGGTTCAATGTCTAAGATAAAAGGTAAAACTAAAATATAAGTAGGATATTCTGAGAGTAAATTTAGGCAGAAGCCTATGTGCTTATACTGGTCCTCCTACAAGCCCTGGGTCACATTCTCCTTTGATTTCTCACAAATTCTAGAGAAATAATTATTAATGAAGATCATAATCAGTTCTAATGATGCATTCAAATATTTTCCTGAAGTATTAGGAATGGTGTGACCAAGGATCTTCTGAGATAAAAATGAAACTTTAAAGTACACACAAGAGACAGAAGTATAAAAAATTGCAGGCAATTTTCACTTGCATTAATCTAAGATGACATCTCCTATTACTGCTGCAGCTCTGCTGTTGGCTGATAAGAGTTGCTGTGACTCTATGAGCTAAAGTACACAAGTCAAAGTGGAGCAAGTATATTGAATATTTTTCAAGTAGTGGTTACTAAAACTTATATACAGAGAAATCTTATTAGAGTTAGAGAATCTATCAACATCTTTGTAGTTAAAATGATCTCTGATGGTCAGTGATGTTTCGTTTCAGTGCTTTTGGGTATTTTACACCTTGCTTCAAGTTGTAGGAATTGTTGTTGCATGGGGGTGGTGGGGTTTTTTTGTTTTTGTGTTTCGTTTTTTTGTTTGGTTGGTTGGTTTTTGGGTTTTTTTAATTGGTTGTTGGTTTTGTTTTATTGTTGCTGCTGCTGGGTACAGGTGTTTTTTTATCTGAAAGGCAATTTCCTATTATGAGCCTTGTCCCTCTATTCATATTTCATGAATATGAAATAACATACCTTTTTCTCCTTTAGAATGTAATTGCCATAGGTAAACATGGAGTTAGCCATCTATTTAAATCCTTATTTTAAGAATTTTTTAGGTGCTCCTCTCATGACTCTCTAGAGATAATGTTTATTTCTATCTTAGAGAAGACCTGCTTTAAACCACCTGAGAAGCTAGTCCTTTGTATGTGGGTTTTTTTTCTTTATTTCCTTAATATGATATATTTATCTATATCTATATCTAATTTATAGTCTCTATATTATAGTCTCTATGAATATCTATATTTATATGTTTGTAACCACATATCTATGTCTGCACAGATGCACGCATGAAAAGACACAAAGAAAAATTGTGTTTCTATGAAAATATGGGGTTTAAACCTGAAATTGTATTTTCATGGCACTGTTGTATGCGTAAATACATTATATCAATCTCTGTGCATTCATTACTTTTGTTCCAATCATAAATAATCTCAAAATTTCTGGGTAAACTTCCGAGCCTTATCTCTGAACAAGGAGAAAAATCGTTACAATTTTTTGCAGAGAAATGTCAAGATCAAAATTTGGTTACCTGATCATAGCCATTTCTTCAGTGAGAAAATTTCCATTTATCTGCATGACTTGTTCCCTCAAATGATGAGCAAAAATATCTAAACACTAATAGCTAAGCAGCTAGTGTGTGTAGACCAGCAGTTTGTTGATTTAAAATATACTTTATTTCTTTTGAGGCTTCATTAACTTTCCACTGGTCAAGTTCCCCCCTGAAACTGGGCCACAGTGTGGAACAATGCAGTTTGTTTTGACATGCCTGATCCCTACTAGAAACTCTGGATGGACTGAATACATACTTGAGGAATGAAAAGGGTATTGATACCACACAGACATCAAACATGGGCTGGATGGCATGCTGCTTAAGTAGATGCATTTTTTTGGACTTACCTGGCTATGCTAGAAGTGTAAATATAACATGGAAGAGGTTGACTGTACAAACTGCCTTCAGACAAGATGAACTAAAGAAGGAAAGGGCCTTAGTGATAGCTGTTCCTACAGAAGCCCCAGATTCTCCTGGAGACAAAGACTGCAATGAATTGTTACAGAATTGTTTTTCATTCTTTGCAAAACACTTGTATATTTGTTGTTCCTCTAGTACTTTTTTTTTTTTTTTTTAATAATTTGTAAATCTCTGTAAAAATGTCTTTAAACTATTTCTCAAGTCATCCATGGGCAAATTGCCTGTGCAGAGCGGGAATGCTGATGTCAGAAGAAAGGTTTAAAAAGATACATTTAAGCACATAAAACATTTTCACTGTCAGTTTTAAACCTTGAAAATAATAATTGCGCATGAACGGCTATCTAGAGAATAAAAAACAGACTCATCTCTCAAAAATCCCATATTTTCATGAAACTGACAGAAGTTTTGCAAGACAAATCACCTAGTTCTTTCAATTATTGCACTGAAAAAAAATTCTATTCTCAATTAATTGAGGTGGCATACCAGTAATTTTAGAAACTGAAGCACTTTTTAATGTGAGGAAAAATTAGCTGATGCTTTGAAACAGGATCAAGTATCTGAAGATGGTATTGGACCTTAGGGCATTCCAGAAATCCTCCACTAACACAGCATACAGCTGCCTGTATGAAAATAATGAAAAAACATGGAAAAAAGTAAGTAGGGAAAAGAAAAATCTTATGGTTAGGCTGGCATGAAATTGGACATGTTGACATCACCAACATAAGAAAGGCACAGGTGATATTAAAATAATTTGCAGGTTAAAAGGAATTCTATTCCATTTTCTTTCATCTGTATCTCATGATTTCCTAAAGTTTGTCAGTTCATTCTACAACATTTCTGTTATCCCCCAAATTTAGTCCTCAAGCAAGGGACTCAAGGATGGGATTTTTAAGTAAAAGCATTCAATGAATAATTGAAATGTGCAACTCCTTGGAAAGCTTTCTTTTCTTTCAGGGTCATGTCAGGAGGAACTCCCCACCTGCCCCTGAACTGAGAGTTAGTCCTAAAAAGTAAGTCAAGCTGTAAAGCACATCCTGGAATAGAAAATCATTTCAGCCTCTTCCCCTTCAAATAAATTAAAAAGGATTTTGTCTGCAGCTGAAAATGTCATTATCATCAAAGTCTTATTCTGACACAGCAGAACAAGATCAATTTCTCAGAGACACTGCAGTAGGCTGGCTGCCATATGTGATTCTCCTTTCCCCCAAAGCTGCAAGCAACCCTTGACAAATTCACTTTCCTTGCTTGCAAAGGGAGGGGGAATGGTATTGCAGAGCAATATTTAAATGTATTGCTAAAATAGACCCTCTATAAAAAAAAGAAGCCCTTCTGTAGTAATCACTGAGAATGAGGAAAAGGAACCTAACTCCCAAAGACATAAGGAACGGAATAAAATCAGACAGCAGTAAGAGAGGAGAAAGAAGAGCTACTCCATTTCTTCACAAAGATGAGTGTATGTCTGAGTGTATGCACACAAATTCAGATTTCTGTTTGGAGAGTTGCGAGGGGTGAAATGAGGGAAAAACCCCCACTTTTTAAAAAATATATCAATACTTTCAAATATTTCATCAGCTTTAAAATATTTATCTCATATTCTGGACACTAATTTTTTTTGCAAGAGATCTGAAATATTTCCAAAGGGAATTATTTTCACCAAATCATTGTGCTTTATTGCATTCCATTAAAAGGTTTCACGTGAAAGATTTTTTTTTTTTATATTGAAAATATGTTTCACATTTTAGTCTGCATTGTTTGTATGCCTAAACTTAGTTTTTCAGTAAGACCTGATACCTAAGGTGCTTAGTTCTTCTTAAAAGCTAACTTTTAGTTTAAAATTCTCAGTATGTCCAGAGAAAAGGTGGCCACACTTCCTAAAGTCGTATCTGATAGATGAAAAGGTAAGGTGGGAAGTTTATTTGGAAATGTTTATATCTCAAAAGCTGAGTCTGGGAACACTTTTGGAAGTAATTCAGAAGTAGAAAAGTGTTTTCTTAGAGCCTGTGCAGGTCTGTGGTGACGCAGGGCACGTCTCTGCTTTCCTGAACGACCTGAATACACCAGTGTCAGCAGTCCTCCCTGTTTAGCTTTCTCTTACACTACGAGCACAAGCCATAATGAGTCATGCAGTACAATGTTTAACATCCTTGGTCTAATGATCTGTGAATATAAATCTCTTTTTTTGGCATACACTATGTCAATTAAGAACCAATTAAGTCAACTGGTAGACTATGGGATGCTGTAATTATATGTTCATCGTTGAAGGCTGGAAAATTGCCCAAAACTTGTTCTAGCTCTTCATATTTTTACATAGATGCATTTGTAGAAAGCTTTGTTGAAATTAAATACATCAAATTTGAGGTGATGAGCTTGGATTATATAATATGTACTTTTTTAAAAAATAGAACTTTTATTTTTCACTGTCAAAGTTGTCTAAGGTAAATAAAGTATATTGTGTGGCATTGTAGCATGACTTTCTTTTTTTGGGTAGATGTAAGCAGTACTGATAGTTCACTAGCTAGTGTTGTATGATGTTAGTCCATTCTATGACATGATTTATCCAAGGTGAAACTCCTTAGCAAAACAAATGCTATTGAATTGGTTCATTGGTTTATAAATATGCAATGAATCAGTAATCAATGAACTACATGATTGGGATAAATATCAGCAATCGATCAGCTAAACCAAATATTAATAAAAACTGAAATATTCCTGGGCACATTTTTATCAGTAGTTAAAAAATGTTACTATTTTCTCCCACCAACACACCCACACACCCAATTTACATGCATATCCCCTTTCCCAAAGGCTTTGTACATCACCATCAACCTCCTTTGCTGGGATTGCAAGGTACACACATGGCTTCTGGAGCAAATGTGGGCGTTTGAGCTTTGTCTGTACCTGTACTGCTCCCTACAGCCTGCAAGTGCACATCAAGTGCCCCATGGGGCCAGACACTCATCTGAGGGGCTGGTCCCCGTGTGCTGCACCCTGATGTGCCACCCAACCTGATGGAGTGCACTAGCTCAAGGCAGCCTTTGGGGAGGCTGCTGTGCCCAGACAAGCAGTAGGTGTGATGTCTTTAGTGTCAAACAAGGTCTGACTGCTGCAGCTTCCACCACAAGGGATTTCTCCCTTGCTCTCTTTGGAGTAATTTCATGTTTTTGTTAGGCTGCTCTTCCGCCTGTTCCCTTCTTTGCTTCAAAAGTCTCTTTGTCTCTCATTGGTTACTGTTTAATCCCAATGAGGACTGGCTTCCTCTTTAACATGATCAGTTTGGGGTAAAGATTCTTTCAAGTATTCAATTCAAATACTCTCAGTTTATACTGAGAGTATTTGAATTGAATATATGAAAGCATGTAGTGCTGTCCAAGCTGTTTGCTGAGGGTGGGATGGGAAATCTTAAGAATTATAAGAATTAAGGGTGAACTTGACCCTTATGAGTGATACACACTGGAGATTTCATCATGATTAACTTGACATTTTTATTTAATTGTCTGGACTTTCTTCTACAAATATAGATTTTTCAGAAGTGTTAATAGATTTAGAAAACAGATAAACAATGTTTGCACAAAAAAAGGTGAGTCATTCATATGCTTCAGAATAATTAGAGAGAATTTTGTTACTCAGAGGGAAGGTGTTAATCCTAAGAATAGAAATACTTAGAAATACATTGGTCATGTTTTCAGAAAAGTAATTTCATCATTTGGCAGAACACTTGATTTACCCCACTTACAAATTCTTATGCGTTGACTGTAATTTCTTATATCCAATCTGTTCTAAATTATTAAGATAGTATTACACTCTTTTGTAGTGACAGTTACACTTTATTATCTCCTGGGCTTTCGACTGTTTGATATTGTAATATGTAATTAAGTCTGAAGAATGCATATTTGTTTAATGACATTTATAGCTGTTAAATCAAACTTCCGTATAATTTTCTCACTGATAAAACCTACTTAGTAAAGAATTTTAAAAATAATTTCACTAATTCTTTGATGAGATTTTATCTGAATGAAGATTGTATTATTTGTCAAAAACTAGAGTGATTATTAACAATCATGGGGTTTTTCGTCTTTTTTTTCCTGTCTGAAACTGCATCAGTCTCCATAGTCTTTTACTCTCAGCAGGACTTATTAACTCAAACACAGAACTGTGCTTCTTCACATAGCTTCAAGTGGACAGCTGGACAGCTGTAAACAGACATCCTGCCTGGACAAAATAACTGAGGGAGAACTTATTTGCATCAGACGGAATAACAATGAAACAAGAAGAAACCTTTCATCAGCAGTGACCCCGAACAGGCTACTATTCCTGAAACTGAAGACCACCATTTTTCATTACTTTATAGCATTTTTATATTTGTATCAAGTCTTTTTTTTTTGGTTGTTTTATGCTTGATTACAAGAATAAAGTGATTATGCAATGTCATGTTGAGAGAGTAGACATTTTAAAATATTTTTTTCTGAGAAAGTAAATGTAGAGCAGAAATGTTACTTGTAGCTCATAAAACCAGATTTTGTGACCTTCCAGTGTTGAAAGTGCATTCAATGATGGCAAATGCATAAGCTATAAGTTGATTAATCTTCATCCAATGCATGGGAGTTATTTTTCTTGAAACTACATTGAAAAGAAACTGGGTACTGGGTGTACCGAGACTTCAGTGGTATATGCTAGAAATGGTAGAGCTGAGAAAAGACTGTAATTCAGAAATAACTGGAATAAACAGCCTACTATTGCCCAAGAAAATTTTAACTATGGAGTGTACTTTTATGGACACTGCAGTTATTTCAATAAATATTTATATATTGAAAATATTTATACCTCCTGTTAAGCTTAGCATTACCAAAATGTTTCAAGTCAGTTTCATATTTCTGCATTAGGATGTTTGTACCATATATATGCATATATATATACATGCATATATATATATATTCACCTATACACACATACACACATACACAAATATTTTATTTTAAAAATTTAGAAATGTTTTGGAAAGGTGAACATATTTACTATAAATTTCTTTGTGTTCCAGCCCAGTTCTTGATTTCACAGTTCTACTGTGATGTAGAGGCATGATGCAGTCTCAAAGTTACTATATTGACTTACTCATAAAATAGTCACATTCTTTTTAGCTCTAGACAGTTCACAAATCTGTGTATTGATAACACATAAGGGATGATGCAGAATAAAGTGAAAATTTTAGCAAATAGACGGGAGATAGTTTGTAATTTTCACATCTAAACCGTGATATTTGGACTGGTAATGCAATGCATTACCTGAAAATTATTTAATAAACTAAATTATTAATGGTCCTATGCCATCTGTTAAACTACTATTTTGAAATTTATTTTTTAAAGGCTACTGTTTTGTAAAAAAATTGATTTTTAAACCCATTGTTTCTGCTGAGAAGAGAAACTGCAGTTACAGTTATTCTATACTATCAGTGACAATTTTGTACTGTGAACTGATTTAGTGATTGAAATTAGTTTGTGTAAATATTTGAAGTCTAATTTGAGACAAATATTTTTCTTTCTGCTGCACAGTCCAAAAATGAATCCTGACAGAGAACATAAAATCTATAAATAGTTATATTAATACTGTCTATCATTGATGTGTCTGTAATTCCTGCTCTAGAAGAGATACAGATTTGTCATTACAGGTGGTGGGGAACATCGTTAGATGCTTTCTGAGGCTGCATTTCCCACCAGTCCTTATGCAGATGGACAAAGTCCCTGACGTCCACTAACCAGGGGTTAGCTATTCACCTTGTGTGTACATAATAAAGTTGTGGATATGAAGTTCAGGGGTCAGATGGCAAGGTTTCTCTGCAGCTAAGAATTACTCCTTCTTACTTGTCAATATTTAAATTTGATCGAACATCTAAGTTATAAAAGCTCTTATTCTTCTTGAAAATAGTTTTCTATTTTCACATTATCTTTTCAGTAGTAATGAGAAGATATACAACCATAATACTTAATAATCTACCCAGAAATGCATGTTTGTATATTATATTTTGCTATATTTTTTCCTCCTTGCATTCAATATTTCTTCATGCAGGAAATATCTCACAGTGTGTTTACTACAGAGACATGGAAATCTTATTTCACAATTCAAACTTAGTTATCTCTTTTGTAAATAAGAGGTTTATCTTCTCATTAATAATGTTGCTGATTATTTATTTCTTTAATTGCAATGTAGGAAACCATTTCACAAATAAATTGATTTAAAGGATTTAAATTGCTTTGTAACAGTACAAAATTTCAGACAGGTTGTAAAAATATATTGTTACAAGGGTAAATTTCTTGTTTGTGTTAAAAAGTTCTACAAATAGCATGAAGGGAGGAAATAAGATCAAATTTCTTTACAACAAAGTTGGACAGCAACCTTGCAACACTCTGTGTGAATATACTGCAATGAGTCTCAGTAGTAAAGCTGTCTTCCTGGCTCCTCCCATGCAGATTTTCCTTTCAGAATTATTTCATTTTTTATAAAATTCATAAAGAATTATAGGTTGAAAAATGGATTTAAAAAATAAATTAACATATTTTTCCCTCCTTATAAATTATTTCTCAACATGTATGAAAAAATTTCTCATCTTTCTTGTGTTTACTTTCTATTGACCACTGAGATGCTGTTTTTCTTTTTTTGGTTTGGTATTTTTGGTAGAATAATGCAGAAGTAGAACCATGTGGACCCACGATCAGATCAGACATCAAGCAAAATCAGTCTAGACACAGACACTGTGTAGCTTATTTACATAATACACAAGAATGTCAGAGCTCACTTAAATCACATTTATGTTTGTTTAAGTGCAACATTACTGGTTATATGGCGCTTGCCTCTGCTGCTCTGGGATATTGACATTTATTGGTGGACTGACAGTGAACAGTAAGTCCCCAAGTTGCTTTTTCAAGTTGATGATGTAAGAAATAAACTCACAGGTTAAGGCTCTCTTGGTGGGGCCTGAACTCAGCTGATGGATACAGTAGCATCCAACAACATCATTAAGGAATGTAATGAATTGCGTTGAGTATTAACAGTGAAAAACATGAATAATAATTAGCAGTTAGCATTTGCAGTAGATATTACATCCATGTGACACTTCAGAGACTTTAAAAGTCAATCTTTTTTCACACTAGATGCATTATATTTTTATTTCAAGCAATGACATTATTATGCCTGCAGGCAGTCATCAATCTCCTTCTGACCTAAAAGTCATGGATCACTGCTACTAGGATTTTATTAAATTGGTAAAGAGAAACTTTGAACTTTGAAGGAGATGACATTTTACATGGAGAAAGATAATATAATGAAAAATCATTGTTGTCATCAACAATAAATGAACACTGAATATGTATTTGAAACAAAAATCTGGCAAAACTGATGTAAATAATATAGAGTAGTGGCTGCTTTTTCTAATTTATTTTAAGTTTAACTTAATTTTCCCTAGCTTACACAAAGCTTTCAAGGATTTAAACATCCTTTAACAGGATGTTTAAACCATCTCCTCTTTTTTATCTTTCGTTACAACTGAACTAGTAGTATCTCTTCAGAAAATTAAAACAATAGAAGGTCAACTAATTTTGTTATTTTTTGTAAAAACATTTAATTTTTTTGCCACCTAACTAAATGCTTATAAACTAAGTTACAAATACATTAATGTAATATTCTTTCATTATTTTCTGCTCAAAAAAGTGTTTTGATAAAACATCCATCTAAGAGTTTTAGTACTAGGGTTCTATTGCATGTTCAGTATTTAAAAGAAATTATTAGCATTCTGCTATTGTACAACCTAGAACTAATTAACTTGTATAAGAAAATAAACTTGAAATTTCTTCCTCCTGTTCCCTCACAATATTATTTACCAATACGAAACAAAAACCTAGATATTTCAAAAGGATGCTTTGGAAGGATTGGAATGAGCCATCAAAACAAGATCAGTGAGGTGCAGTGAGGGAAGGGAGGGAAATTAATACATTTTCAACTCTTTTGATTCAAGAAGTCTATCACTGATTTCAATGAGGTCAAAACCAAAGGAAGGATGACATTAAAAAACAAGTGATTCAATACAAAGGTTTTTTTCCCTGCAATCTGCATTAAATTTAATTAAATTAATTACTTTTTTTTTCTTAACTAGACTTTCTTCCGAAATTCTGTATTTTTTCTATTCCTCTCTTGTACCAAGAGTTTTAGTGTTCTTTGAACTCTTGGTTGTGAAATTTATTTTTTTCTTATTCTCTCCTTTCTCAGAAGTATCCAAGTTGATGGAAAGCAGTCATGAGAAGTAAATGAAAGCATGAAGGAAAGAAGAAGTAAAAAAGAGACCTGGAGACCACATATCCCTATTGTTTTGAACACAAGTACAATGTATTATTAAAAAGAGTCAAATGTGCTTTGCTCTTAATATTAGCACAGGCTTCTTCTATGGCCTTCACATGGAGAAAAATATAGTTTTATGGAAGATTCTGTTGTGTGGTATTAAGACAGCCATTTGGTTTCACCTATAAAATAACTTTGCATTTAGAAGTTTAAATAACTTCAGTTTTAAATACAGATTTCCTCCAGTAACCTTTAAATCTTCTAATTCCTAAAATGTGTCACTTCAGCTGTATAGTCAATTATGAAGCCTGTGCATCAGTAAATGCTCAACAGCCACGAAATATTTAACAGCAGAAGTGTTTTTACAACAGGAGTTCTTAATGGGCATCTGCTGATGTAAGAATAAATGTCTACCACATCAACACCTTCATGTGAACCAGTCACTCTCAGCTCCATCTATAAATGCCAGAGAGAAAGAAAAATTTCTCAGACATGATCCCAAAGATATCTAAAGCAGGTCAGAGAATCCATGTCCTTATGTCCTTTTTCCTATATATTGGCTATAAAAGGACCCTGAAATAACTAAAATAAATACTTATATCATATATATGTTTATTTGGATGAATCCCACATTGACTTTATTCTTTGCTGGCCATGTTTTGCTTTTCTTCTGTGATAGTGACAGTAGTAGACAGTCTTCAGATAGAAAATGCCATTCATTTTATCAGCCTAGAACTGTTAAAGAAAGTAACCAGTAAGTGATATGAAAACTTGAATTCTTAAAAACTGATTTATTTTTAAAAAGTTACATCTATTGATGACTGTTTTGAGGGTACACACCACTTTTTCTAAGAATGTGGGGAAATGAAGTAGGATTGGAGATTGACAGAATGTTTAGTTGTAAAAAAAGTCAAGAGAGTCTCCCAGAAGTCTATTTTATTTTTTTCTTATCCTTTGCAAAAAAAGGTAAAATTTCCTCAGAATTTTGGTTCTTCTATAAATCAACAATATGTTTTCAAGCAAAAGATATAGCTGCAATTTTCCTGTATAGAGTTCAGCATAAATGTGGTCAGAGGAAGAAAGATTTGCCTTAAATAGGAAAACACCAGTGTGTAAAAAAACCCCTGCTAAACAAAGTAATGCAAAAGAAGCAACCTTCTCCTCCACTGTTATGATAGTAGGAACTGCAAAATAACTATACTAAGGATTCATTATCAGTTTGCAGTGATAACTGGCAATCCACAGAAAATGAGTCCCAGGAAACAAGCAGTGCTTGATTCACAGACAGTTAGCCTTGGATATTAAATGATCAGAGCATCTCCATGTTGCAAAATGTTGTGATCATCCCTTGCTGTTGCACAAGTGTGTGTTTGAGCACTGAATTGTCCATAATGGGGTTGAAATTTGGTATATTTAGACCTTAGAAAGCATTTTTTTGCCTATTCTTAAGAAATTGGTTTGATCTGAATATCCATAGGTGCAAATGGTAAATTCTGAAAATGAAACACTACCGGATTTCACTGAATGAAAGAAGAAGGTAGTTAGGAATTCTGATGTCTTTTTCAGGTTGATAATGTTGACATTACATATTTTAATAATGTAAACATGTTTTACCATATTTTTTGCAAAAATGTCATTTTTTGCATCATCCCCTGAGGACATACTCCCTTTTTTTCCTCTCTCTAAGTTAAAACTCTGTTATAGTTCTGCGTAGTTTATGTGATCACATATTTCAAAGAGGTATACAGCTGTAATAATGTTAATACAAGTGGAGAGAAATGTATTAGGAACAAAAAAGAAAAAACATCAGAGCACATACTATGCTTTACATGTAATTATCCATACTGAGTATCATTAATTAGATAATATAGTATATAATATATCAATTAGATAGGAGATATCAATTGAATTTTGGAATCAGGCTATATTTTCAATATGAATACATATTTCATGAAGTAGTAGTTTTTGGAAGTGACCTATTAATGAAATTATTTGCAAATATTTGGGGTTTGACTAATTTTGAGGAAATGCTTTGAATTTGAATGTTTTGGTTTTAAACCACTAGTAACTACAGAAAAGGTTGTAAAAAGTTTTTGAGCTTTTGGTTTTCTCTTTTTTTTTTTTTTCTTAGAATTTAGGCAGCAGAGAAATATTTTAGATGAGCCTTTTGTTTACATCATAAAAGTGATCAAAATGATGAGACCCAAAAGAGAGATAATTTCAGCATGCTTCATGCTTCTTTGTGAAATAACATCCCTGTTGTAAAATTAAGGTGAATTTAGTTCTAATATATATCATAAAAAGGAGATTCTAGGGAGTCTCAATCAAACCACATCTTGTTTTAGCACTCTGTTCAAGATGATTAAATTTCCCATTTTCTGTTCTTGATGGGAGTTGAAAAGGGGAGTTATTTTTATTCCTAGTTCTATCCTCTGCTCATAAAATTATAGATTGCAGATTTTCAAAGAATGTAAGAAGTCAACTCCCAGATGCATGCACTTTTCAGGAAAGAAAAAAAAAGTTATTAAAAATGTCGGTGCTGTCTTTCAGTTGTAATGATCCAGAGGAAAGAAAAAAAAGTGGTCTAAGATCAGCAAAAATTCTGCTAGGACCATTCTTATAATATGTTACAATGAAAAATCTATTGATACATAGCAAAAATCAATGCGAAAAAAAAATCTATGAAAAAAATAGCATTTTGGCAGCTTTTCTAGGCTAAAACTGGCAGTTCAGGACACTGCCAGATCTTTCACAGTGAATATAAAGATATATTTCATATAACTGACACCTGTAACAGGCTATAATAGTTAAAAAGCTTAGATAACAGTCAGTATTTATTTCCCATTATAGATATTTAGGGAAAGAAGAAACTTCATATTTTGACTGGTTGTTGACAGTCATGTCAACAACCAGTCAAAATATGCTAAATTTTCCTGAATGCTAAATGTCTGACACACATGAGTTTGTTTATCTGCAAGAAGGAGGATGAGAAGACTGGTCATGTCTTTATTTCTGAGTAGCCTTGCTACTTGAAAATCTGTCCATTTTAAATTTTGACTATCTCCAAATGGCAAAGCTCCTATTTAATCTTTTCTCATGGTACTTCAGTATATATTCATGAAGGTATGAGGCATTACATACGACTATTGTTTTCTATCTGCATTTTTTTAACCTTATTTAAGATCCTGATACAAGTAATTCTATACATTCAGTACAAATTAAGAACAAGATAAAGGAAACAAAAAAAGTATTTACTTCATTATTTTATTTTTAGGAATGCAGTATCTAGAAAGTTGATACACAATACAAAGTCAATAGGTAGTCAGATGGCTAAAACTTTTGGGTCAAACTTGAACAAAGTTCAGAATTGTCTGAATGAGGTTTGGGATACAAAAAGGGGAAGATATTTTATATTCAGTACTGAATGGTAATATTTGCCTATGAAAAACATAATATTTAAAAAGGATTGAAATAAAGAAGAAAATATACTTATAGGAAACATAGTTGGAAATAATGGGTTTAGGGTGATTTGTATTTAGCGGTTTTTTTCCAAAAATAAACAAACAAACAAAACCACACCAACAAACAAGTCAACAAAAAGACATCTCAGAAAGATTAAAACCATCTTAATTTCAAAAGCAATATGTGATAACATTCCACTGATTGGAATTCAACAAATGCTTTACAATTGTGAGCTTTCTTTTTTTTTTTGACAGTAGCAGATGCAGTTAAACAAACTGTGACTTCAGACTCTTATTACAATATGGGATAGTAGCAGATTCAATTCCAGTGCAGCCATTTTTCGCATATTTTTTGGGTTTTGCTGCTTGTCTGAAATTAGGACTATTGAATAAATTCCAAGTTTTAAAATAACTGTTTACTGTTTCATTCTCACATAATTATGTTGACTTAAGTTGTGATTACCAAACTTCATTGAATAAATAATTATATGTCTAACTAGATCTGGATAGAATTTAATATTAAACTAAGCACTCAAGTCTTCATAGAAAACCAATTCAACATTCTAAATTAATTTTGATATTAAATACTGGGCTTTTTCACACCCTGGGCTATATTCTCAATCACATTTAACATTCACACTATACCAGTAAAATATATGAATTTTAGAGAGAAGGACAGTTGTCTCCTTGGGAATATGGGGAATATGTAGTGGTGGACTGGAATTTAAATAATTTTTTTCCAGGAATTTCTGTATAGCTTATGGCTCTCTCTCTCTTTTTTTTTTTTTTTTTTTTTTATTGTGTGGTTAGTTGGTTATGATGGTTGTTTGGGGTTTTGTTCCATTATTCATTCTGATGAAATTTTAATTTATTAACTTATTAAGCAAAATTATTTGGTCTCATCTTAGTTTGGCTATCTGAAATGTATTTTTTTTTCTGAAAACCACCTGATTATTTCAATGATCTGCATATACATATGAGGAGAATTAGTCATTTATGAATTGTGACTCAGTGCATCCCAAATAAACCTCTAAGACCGATGGATTGACTTGCTTTTCTGGATATTTGTCTCTCTGCACCAAAACCAGGCAGAAAATAGCTGTTTCCAGAAAACAGCTTTCTATTTGATGCCACTGTAACAGAAATCATGCTTTCTTCCTTTATCTTCTATAACAAAATCAAAAGTGCCACAAATATTTTTGCTAGTATAGAAGATGTTCACATATTATTAGAAAAAGAACATGAAAGATTCTAGAATATGGTTACACTGATGTCCAAAGCCCAAGAAAATACTTTACCTGAGCACTGTTAATATATGTGGAATTTCTGAGTCTAAATATTCCTCACTGTTCCAAGTAAGCCACCAGAAACCTGGTTTATGTGGGATTTCTGTTGCTAATACTTTCCGTGCTATTTTCTTAATTTATCAGTTAGGGATTAATTAAGTCTTAATAGTTAGGAATTAAGTGAGTCTTTGAAATTAGAGAACTAACAGAAAGTATCATTCTGTTTTGTGAATGGGAATACCATGTAATAAAAATAAATTTGATAAATATGAGATTTATCAGATTTATCTTATTAAACATGAAAAGTATGAGATAAATATATGTGAGCAGAATAGGGATGGAACTGCAAACAAGAAGCTAAAAAGCACAACTTAATATCCCTCTCTGTCAATGGCAAAAATTATCTTATTTCTTTACCCCCAAGTATAGAAACAGCAGCCAGCTAAGGGAGTTTCTGGCATACAGCCTCAGGGTCCCACAGCTGATCGCTGGATCACTTTAGCCATTTTTTCCCTCTCTGATTTTCTCTTTTTATTGTTTTAAATTGAAATTATTTCTCTTTCTTATGGCCAGAATAATGTCTCTGACCTGTAAAACATTAATTTAAACCATTGGTCTTGCTTTTTGAAGGGTACATTATCTTTTTGATTCACACAGATTAGTTCTATTAATTACAGCATATATTATGGGCAAGAGTATATGGTATACGATACTTATAAAAAACCAGTGCTGTCAAAATTAAACTAAGCTTGAATTTCCTAATAAGTCATGAGGAAAGATGTCATTTATCTCTCAACAAGATTCAGGAGAAGTTATATGCATTTTATAGATTAAGTGAGCACACAAAAAGCTTTTGCAGTTTATATGTGTGTATATATATATTCTTGTTTTACATGTGCAGTTTATATGTATATATACATATATATTCTAATTTTATACGTGTTTGCAATGAGGCACCATGCAAATACTTTCAGGGGTGATTGATTTTAATCAGCAGTGTTTGCAGACTTATAAATTATTGTAGAAGAAAGTTGAAAAATAAATTTGCTTTTAAACATTAAAATCACATAACTTTTCTAAGAGTGAAATCAGATTTTAGAACCCTTCAAACAGTAAAGCAGGAGACTTCTCTGCACACTGTCTTGGCTGCATCACATAAAATGCAAGTGTGTTTTCATTTTACCTTGGTAGGTTGGTTGTTCGTGGCTTGCAATGTATTCACGTATGGTGACTGGATACTTACCTTGAAAACAGTTTTTAGAGAAAATATAGTGAACTTTTAAAATTCCTTCACTAATAGAATCCATTTACTTTGTTTTTAAACTGATAAAAACCCTTGATTCCAATAATTTGAATGATGAAAAAATGGTTAGTAACATTAGCATTGTGATAGACACTGTCACCTTTATCATTGTGGAGGAACCTAGATGAGAGTTGAGCTAAAAAAGTAAACTACTGTGTATTGTTTACACCTATAATCCCATCCTAGGGCCTTCTTCTGGCAATAGCTTCCTGAGTTCATAGGCTGTTTAGGTAAACACTGAATAAAATTAGGTGGACTGCAAAGAAGCAAGAATCAGAACCAAGGGTACCCACACTTACAGCATTAAGACCTTCTTTCTTTCCACAAATCATAAATGCTTTACTGCAGTCTGTCTTGGCTCCAGCAGGTTCACAGGGCAATGTTTGTTTCTGAAACTTCATTCCACACCTGTGAGTGTTACAAGTACTGAGCATTCAACTTACTACAAAATTCCAAGTCATACATTCAGGAGATTGGATGTGTAGTGCTGAGACAGATGCTAAAAGCTGGGCAGGAGATGGAGCCTGGTCAGTACAAAGGTTGTTACAGATCCCAGAGTTTATATCTCTTGTCAGAATTCACAGAACATTTTAGGTTGGAAAAGACCTCCAAGATAATAAAGACCAACTTTAATCAACCTCCACCTTGTAAACAAGACCATAGTGGTAAGTGCCACATTCAGATGTCCAATCATTTCTTCAACAGTTTGAGGGATACTGACTCCAACATCTCCAAGGCTTGACAACCTTGTCCTGTCTTTCCCTTCTTTCACTGTGTGAAATTAGGAACATAAGTTGACCTTGGAAATCCCGCTTCAAGAGCTTCCCTCCTAAATTTTGGGTTCAAAACTGCCAACTACTCTTTGATGTTTCTAACATTTTTAAATTCAAGTGCATCAAAGGCAAAAATAGTTTAAGATCAATAATTAGCTGATAAGCACTTTCCAAAATACATGTGGGAAAAAAAAAGAACAAGTGTCTCAATCCTGTTTGAATGAGTACAAGATTACCTCAGCAAACTAGATAGATATAGATATTATGAATATTGACAAAGATATTAACATGGACATTGATGTTCTTATAGATACAGATATGGATAGCAATAGAGAAAAAATTTAGCTTTATATATGCCAAACTTATATTTTAATTCAGTCAAAACAAAAAGGTACATGACTGGATAAAATTTAAATAATGAGCCTGCTGTCTGTAAAAATTTTAAACCTTTTACAACTCCTTCTGCACTCAGGAATAATTGTAGATGATATTACAGCTTGAACTATAAATAGTTTCAGGCAATCAGACATTAGGAAGGCACCTGACATTGCTAACTATTCAAAGATATCAACATTTTATAACTATGAAAGAAAATCAATAATCAACTGAGAGACTGGTGGTACTCTGATGATATTGTGAAGGAATGGACAACAAACATTTTGAGTAAAGTATTTCTAAAGCTCACATCATTAATATATTAAATCATTTGAACATCAAAACGGTCTCTATGAAATTTAGTTATGCTTTGCAATTATAGCGGTTGCTTTTCTTTTTTTTAAATTATTTTTGAAGACTAATGGCTTCATTAAATCTATCTGCAGTATAGTTGTTCTAATTTTTCTGTATCTCAATAAGGCCTAAGCTTTGATAGTTTTTCTTAATTTCTTCTTATTTTTTTTTTATTTACAAGACTTTTTATTTGCTTATCTATTATTATTATTGTTCATGCAATTGTCTTAATTTTCATATTACTTCTGTTTATAGAGATGAAATGCAAACTCTACCAATGTAAAATTTGAATTTCTTTCTTTGTTTCCACAGGTCAGTAAGCAACTACAATTTATTAGAGATCCAGAACATTTAATTAAAGATTCTAACTTCCGCCTTGTGTTGGAATTTTAGACACTTAAATCTTCATAATGTTTATCCCCCTCTTGAAGAGGGAAGGTGCCTTTCAATGTCTCCAGAAAAAAAAAAACAAAAAAAAAACCCAAAAAAAACCACCAACCAACCAACCAAACAACCAACCTGTTTGTTTTAATGTAGCATCTGAAATGTTTGCTTAAATTTAGCAGATTAGGTCTTTCAGTTGGTAATTATGTTTAAACTGTGTTGACAATAAGATGTCAACTGTGTTGAGTGTGGAAATGTATGGTACCTGTAAAAATCTTGCTTACTTATACAATTATTACAAGGTAAGTAAAATATTCAAATGAATAAGGTTTTGAATAAGATCACCTTAAAAAAAGAGAGAATCTTTGCATAAATTCCATTGTGTTGTGGATCAGACTGCTATCATGTTTTATTCCGACCTGGCTGAAACCCATGGAAGTATTTGAATTTTCACTAGCCAAAATTAAATGCACTCAAACCTGGAGGAAAGGTGAAAAACATCACAAAAATTGAGCCACTTAGAATCATTTGAAGCAATTCAAAATGAATAATATGATTCAAACAAACCTTTTGAGCTTTGAACCTGATTCTGATCTGATCAACTGCTATGTAAAGAATATGTTTGTGTTAACTCATACCAATTATTCTGCACTTCACTTTTGTTTAGTTACATTTATTGTGGCATTATATCATCAGGTTCCAATATCTCACAGGTTGCAGTCAGCTGTGTTTCTTGATTACAAGCCAAAGGATAAAGTCATTTACTAAGGTTGACAAAAAAGTGGCCAAAGCTGTAAATCCTGTATGACTTACTGCTTGTTTGTTTGCCTGCTTGTTTTAATCCTGTGCCTGCAGACAACTGACATTCAAGGACTTTCCTAGTTGTTCTCCAGCACTGATCATGTAATCCCAATTATTTGGGTTTTCATGTTAGGAAATTAAAGTATAAATTGATATAATTTTCTTCTGGCCTTGTTTAAACTTGGATTGAGTTAATTTTCTTCTTAGTAGCCAGCATAGGGGTGATTTGGATTCAGTATGAGAATAATGTTGATTGCTAAATCCTGCTTACCCTAAGTCATGGTATTTTCAGGTTCCCATGCTCTGTTAGTGAGCAGGGCCAGAAAAGAAGCTATGGTGGGGAGCAAGCCAGAAAAGCTGACCTGAACTGGCCAAAGTGGTATTCCATACCAGAATGTCATGTTCAGTCTATAAACTGTGGAGAGTTGGCTGGGGTCTTCCAATTACTTCTTGGAGACTGGCTGGGTACAGGTGGTGAGCAATTCTATTGTGCATCACTTGGTTTTCTCAGGTTTTATTCCTCTATGACTCTCATTATTATCGCTGTTATTGTTTTTATTATTAATAGTAATAACAATAAATAATAATGATAATTATTGTTGTTGTTGTTGTTGTATTCATTTAATTTATTTAAATTATTAAAGTGTCCTTATCTCAACCCATGAGTCTTATCTTTTCCCTCCAGGGGAAGAGGGGAAGAGGAGTGACAGAGCAGCTCAGTAGAAGTTAGGTATCAGAAGGGTTTAAGCCATGATGGTCTTGGATGTCCTTCTCCTCCATCTCACTAGAGTCAGGGCCCCTCTGGTACTTGCTATAGGATTTTTTACAATAAATTTTCAAACCCTCCTTCTTGTCTTTTTTTTCTATATATTTTTTGGCCCCGCTTTCTAATTATCTTGATATTTATGGTTATAATTGGTAAAAAAGTCACTACAGCATAAGACTATATTTCATAAATTATTACAGCAAAAAAGTCCCTTGTGGTGGGATACTTTATAAAAGAGTTTTCTGTTCTCTAAGTTTCTGTGAATCTTCTGTGAATATTCCTGTGAAATATTTTCTTTTGAAAGCAATAAGAATATTGTGCAGTTCAAATTCAAAATCATGCTAACTCAACCTCTTTAATTTTTAATTTAATTATAAGCCACAGCTAGTATAGTTTCCTTGAAACTAATGGATCCAGCAAAAAAAAGAAAAAATACAATGCTTTACTTTATACACAAAAGACTGTTTTTTGCTTACTGGTTAATTCTGTGGGCCACTGAAATGTTCTCAAAGAATTTTATCCTCAAGAAATACTTTGGAGAAAGTATTTTCTCAGACTTCAATCTTAATACAAAGATGTGAAAGTGTTTATGGAACATTTTAATCTAATGGTATAACTGCTGATGTAAGTATAAAAGTTACACAAATGCCTGAACCCTAATCACACAAAAGTGAAAAAATATGTACTTAAGGCAACAAAAAATCAGATGGTAGAAAGTAACACTTTTTTTCTTACTGTGGTGCAAATATTCAGACTTATGTACGTATATGGAGACACTTTCAACTTCTATCTTTTGAGATATTTTGCCAGTATGTGCAAATTGTCCGATGCTAATTTTCCTGTTTGAAGTAGCTTTGGATAATTTGCTTGTAGATTTTAAAAAGTATTGTAAAATTATACAGTAAGTGAAATTTTTCACAAAGTGCCTCATATCAAAATCTATTTTCAGGTTTCACAGCCCTCAATGCTATTCGCCTGAAGTCTTCAATGGCAGCTCCTCACACCACAGGCACAGTGAGAATGGAACAGACATGAATACTGAGGAGGCAAACACTGGGTCTGTGAATGGAGCAGACATGAATATTGAGGAGGCAAACACTGGGTCTGTGAATGGAGCAGACATGAATATTGAGGAGGCAAACACTGGGTCTGTGAATGGAGCAGACATGAATATTGAGGAGGCAAACACTGGGTCTGCACGGCCAGGTGCAGCTTGGCACACACTGGCAGTGCCCAGCATGCAGTCTCGCAGGGCATGTGCTGGCCATTCCCCAGCAGACACGTGGCTGCATGAGCACCGAGCCTCCTGAGAGGTGG